>JBAJNP010001774.1:0-55999 GCA_036877545.1 Yasuhikotakia modesta | reverse complement strand
TGTTGAACAATACAGTGTGTATGAGCAGGTTTTTTTGCAATATACTGACATTTAACATCTTTGTTTGATTACAAACTGGGAGTGGGAGCCAATTATTGTAAAGATAAGGGAAGAATGAAAGTAAGGCAAGATTAGAAGGATAGACAGATACAGAAAAGGAAAAATAAAAAGATACAGTGAAATGTAAAAATGAAGATATTGATAAGGAGGAAGGAAGGATCAGAAGGACAGAAACGGAGGAGTTAAGGATAGATCAAGAAAAAAGAAAGATAGAACCAGACAGACAGAAAGACAGAAATTGTTTGCCCTCTTTGCTGAACCCTGAGAAACACAAAGAATATGTTTTAATAGAAAACGTCACCAATTGCCCATATATTGGCCCTGTGAAAAAGTCATTTTAAAAGTACTAAAACCAGGAAAACCAACAACATTTTATTTGGTAATTAGATTTAGGATTGTAAAGCTTGGACAGGCTTTACTGCCACCAGCCCTGTTGAGTTTAAATTGCACATTTAGTGAACCATTACAACTGAGGACAGCAGTTACCACAAAGCTCCCACAATTAAGACCACAATTAAAGGAAATCACAAATTAGAAACAAAAAAACCCCAAAACATTACAGTTGTATTATATTCTATAACTGAAAGCATTACAATTAGCTTAAATGGCTAAAATAGTGCTAGCAACACCAACGCCATGGGTTGGCTTTGAATAAAAAACATCTGCCAAATAAATAATTAAATATAAATGTGTTGGTTAAACTGTAACTGGGTGATTCAGCAGGACAATGACCTGTGATCCAACACATACTCAAGCCCATTTCAGCAGAGCTGCAATGAAACAAACCAAATTTCAGTCAAAGTCCTGACAAGAAACCAGTGTGTTGAAGTGTCAGAATCTGTGCAGTTCATGCTTGAAAAGCTACAAATCTGTCAAAATTACAGCAGTTCTGCAGAGAAGAAAGAGACAAAAATCTACCACAGAGGTAAGACTGGTATCAAATTATGTGTGAGGTAGCTGCAGTATTTGCCACTAAGCATCATCCAACCAGAAATTTTGCTGACCAGATATTCACAGGGTATTTACTTGTTCACAAGGACAATGTAAGTTTGTTCACATAATAAACCAAAATAAACATTAGAAAGCTGCACTGGGCCTTTATTCAGGTTCCCTTTGTGCAACATTACATTCTGTTCCAAAATCCAGAATCGTTTTCTTCTCCAAATGAGGTAATAATTGAGAATATCTTTTCACAGCCCTGTAGCTCAAACCCAATGTCCTTTCTGAAAGCAACTCTGGCGAAAAACACAAACACAATTTTAACTGTATGTATGTGTGTTTGTAAGATGACATTAGCTTCAAACGTGAAGACAGTCTCAATGATAAACTGCACCACACGTTTATTGCCCTAGTGAAACAAAACCATTTTAGCAGCCTTTTCCGCTAACTGCAGTCCTGTATTAAAGTGAAGCAGTCTGTCAGCGAGCCACTGATAGAATAAAACAAACCGCCGTGTCTGATCTTGATGCGTGTCCTCACGTCTTTATGATCTTGTCAGCTTCTCTTTTAAGATCGACTGAATGTAATATCTGTTATGTATTCCAGATATCTGTCAACATGAAAGGTGTGGTGATATTTATTGACCGTGTCTGTGTTTCCTTGCTGTTCAGGGCTGTAATATTTTAGCGTAACACTGTATGGATATTTACAAGAAAACAGACAGACGTAGACACATACAAAAAAGCACAATTTTGATTCATTACAAAATATGTAATGCATTGTGTTTACAGCATTTCTAATTAGCATTAACTTAATGTACACCAAACTTCTAAATGGGTTTTAGCCTGTAGGTGTGATTTTATGGCTGTGGAAAGGATCATCTTAGGAATGCTTGTGCTGTAATGTTCTCTACACTGAAAAGACAAGCAGGACAAATACACAAAAGTTCTCGCGGCAAGTATTGATTTAACTGCTTGCCTCTGATATTAAAACATTCTCAAGGAACACACTGAAGATAACCTTGTTCTGCAGGCCAGATTCAAAGTTCAAGAAAGTTCAAAGCAGGACGTCACCAAGGTGACCTGCAATAACCTTCCTGATTGAAATCAATGTGCATGAGGAACATCTGCAATCAGTTTAAGGGCTGGTGATTACCAGCCAAACATTTTTGGGTTGTTGTTGTTTGGGCTCTTACTATGCTGGACTGATAAGTGTATTAATTATTCATTGTATTCCTCAACTGAGATATGTAATGGGATGGACAGAAGTGTTTTGTTATACTTAAGTGTTTGATTTTAACTGATTATCAAGTGACAATGGGCTCTGATTGGAGGGCTGTTGAGGTCATCAAAAACAGGGCATTTCAGAGGCAGGCCAGGAAGAGGATAGTTCAAACTGAGCATACCGGGGCCAAATAAACACTAACCATCACCAAACGTGTGTTAAAAGCAGCTTTTCAGAGTAAATAAAATGTTAATTGCCAGCAGCAACTGCAAAACAATATACTGTATATTGTAAAGCAAATTGTTAGATTTAAATAGTCAGTCTTACCCTCGCTGATGTAAGTTACACAAGCAAATCATATCAAATCAAATAATCAAACTAAAGAAAACTGACACCCTCATTCTCGGAGGAAAAAAATTACATTTTAAGTTTATCTTTTGTGAATTTTTGTCTCCAAAACCTTAAGCAACAAAACATATGAGGAATAATTCAAAGGAAAAATAAGGCACAAATATGAGGAAGAAAATTGCTATGCACCTGATCTGTTTTGGAAAAATATGAAAATGGGAAAATAATTCAATTTTCAAAGCAACAACAATATTGGTTTTAATATAAGAAATATGCAAAATACAGTTATATGGTTTATAGAAAATATTTATGGCTAGAAAATGTTGTCAATTTACCTACCGCTGTCAGCTGCAACAGAGAGTTCATTTTGGACCCGGGAGCAAACTGCCATTAGTTTTTAGTGTGTCCCTTGATGCACAGATTACCACAGTTGCTTATAGTATCTACTGTGCAGCAGTTTCACATAATAACACACATAAGTAATATTTGCCATGGCAACACAGCAAAAAGATTTGTCAAAGCTAATTTCTAGCGTACAGGGTGACTTCCAGCAGTTTAAAACCTTTACAAATGAATGCTCTTTTCACAGTATTCCCAATTCCGAACTCCAAGTTTTGGAGTTCATTAACTAATTTTAGGAGTGAAGTATAGAGTATTCAAATTCAAATTAAAGAGTGAGATTGTAAGGAAGGTTAGGTATTTTTAATTGGATTAATTTGCATAAGGAAATTAGTTTTATGTATCTTCAGACATCATAATCCATAATTACTTTACCATTCTTTCCTATGCCATATGTACTCTTGTATTTGCATAATATTAATTAGAGAAATGTTCAGTCACAAAGGGTCAGTTTAAACGAACATTGCTGAGCTTCTTGTCATTTAAAAAGCAGGATAATTACCTATTGCTTGGTGGTCATTGACTGTTTTAAGAAGGGGAAAAAAATCAATAGTGGAACCACAATATGACCTGGGCTGGGAGAGACTTGTGACAGAATTTATCTGCAAAATATATCAGTATTACAAAGCCTGGCACTTAATGGCAGTAATTAGCAGTGACAGTGATGAGTAAATAAAGTCATTTGGAGCAAAGATACCGTCTTCTTGGTTCACAGAAAGGTTTACCAGTAAAGATGGCAAATGGTTTTGTCAGTAGCGGAGAATGTAGCTGAAAGACTAAATGATACCAAGTGTATAAAAAAAGAAACTGTTTGGTTCAAGTTGAAGCAAAGAAAAAACGAAAGTGCCATAACAAATATTTTGTGGGATGGGGAAAAGTGGTTGTGAGTTATCGAAAGTGCACTTTACAGTCAATTCTCAACAGATTTGGTCTAATGCCGAAGATAACATTCAGAGAGTGAAGCCATCATTCCAATGTCTTTCAAAGAGTGTGTCTACTCTCAAAGATCACAACAGGGTACAAAAACACAATCTGTGCAATGCTGCATACAACATTTGGGGTGATTTCACCTGTCTGTTTCAGTATTGTATATTTAAAGTCATTGACAAGTTGACTGCATGTTATTCCACTTATAAATACTCACACATGCAGTAAATGATTTGATATTACTTAAAGTGCAGTTTTTAGAAACACTGTTGATATTTAAAATCAACATTCAAACACACCCTCTTCTCCACTGCCCCGCCCTCAAAATAGCAAATACATCTGGTGCTTACACCCGATTGGCTACAAGAGTGTACAAGAGTGTTGCTGATAGGCTACAAGAGTGTTACAGTGTTCAGTCCGATCTACTTTGTTTTTCTATTTAAACAGACAAGATTTTCCAACAAACACAGAACAAACATTTAGCAAATAGTTACAAAATTGTTCATTTGGGTGTTTCAGCAGCATTTAGCAGAAATTGTTTACTGCACATTTAAATGTTTTATATTATCAAATAACTTAATTAAGTAACTAAATAAATTAAAGTAGTCTGGATGCGCTGCGCAGATATTACTTACAGTAATCCCCTGACATGTGGTGGTTGTTCAACAATAGATGTGTTCGAAATGGTACATATAACTGCACATAAAATAAATCCCTCTTGTGGTACATATATGACTGATATCATACACTGAACAGTTTAATAGATTATCAAACACACCTATTATCAGGCCACCAGCTTGACCAATCACAATCAAGTTTTCCAGAAATGTAACATTTAAAGCAGTCTATGAAAATATCTCATGATAAATGCTTTTTTTTCAGTGTTCTCACAGCTCCACCGTTTTACAAAACAAGCTAAATATTACAATTAAATGATATTTTTTCATCAAATCAGATTACTAAGGTTCACCTCACCGAGGCATTTTAATGCTGTGTGGTTCATTACACTGCGCTGACTGTGTCTGGCCCAGAGATAAACATTAGCTTCATGGCTCACAAAGCAGAACTGCAGTCCTCTGGCAATTTGGATGTAACAAGTTCCTCTTCATACCCTCGAGACCATTTTAACTGGGTTTTTCTACACCGATCTGCCAATCATAAACTGCAGGGGGAACGGTGGATAGGTCTACTATTAATCTATTTGCAGCAAAATCCATCCAATAATCAGGCAGAAATGCGTGAGCGGTTTATGGACCGTTCCTTTAAGAAGAGCTTTGAAAGGGGGATATTAGACTGGGTGAGAGTATTCATTTTTTCCAAACAGTTTGAAATATAAAGAAGCTGTTTCTTGGCTGCATTTATCCTCAGAAGTAATTCTATAATGCATATATGGTTCCACCAATAGTCAATTCACACTCCAAACAAGCTGAGAGCTTCCTTGACGTTAACAATTAAAGAGCATTAAGACTCACAACACTAAAACCAGGACCGTGAATGTTTATTATTCTGCCCTGTTCTCCAAGGCCACATGTAATTTTCAGCATTTTAGAGTTAGGTTTTAGAGATTAGGTTTGCAAATATTGCTCAGATACAGATCGCGCAGTGTAACAACGAGCGGCAAAATCTCAAGCCTGAAGCTCTTGAAACGTTAATTGGAAGGATTATTCGATGGCACTTATTTTAAAGAATACACTCAAGCAATCAGTGGACGGCACTCGATGCATTTGTGTGAATGCCTTGTTAGAGGTGAAGGTTATTTGAAGGTTATCTCATTGTGCGTACGCGCCTGTTGTGACGTTGGTGTTTTTGCTAATTATTAAGATGGCACCAAGGGCTTGGCTGGTTGGTGTCACTAAAACGTGTGTTTGCCAAAATGCCTTGATATAAAAAAAGCAGAATTTGTAATTAAAATGTCATCATTACCCCTGGTTCCAAATGCCATCGACCGACAAAAGCCAGCGTATTAATGGAGAAGACGAATGCAAAAGTGCAGGCAAAATATTAAGTCGCTGTTGGAGCACAGTGTGCTTAATTTAACATCGAGTCTTCCCTGTGGAATTGCCATAATAATGCAGTATTGAACCAGAGGGCTTTAATAACAAAGTGACCTTAATTATTCTAATCCTTTAATAACAATTTGTGCATTCCTAAATCCATAGACCTAAATGCATGTTTATGTATTTGATCTCAAAACCTGTACTGTAGCAAAGATCAATTGTAGATGCTCATAGCACAGAATCCTAAGAAAACTGCTGTCAGGTTTTAACCGAAGGTCATTTCATCCTATGAAAATAACAGGCCGTAAATGTTGAACGAAGTGTTTACAGAGGTTTTCATTCAGTGCTCAAGGCAATTCTAACACACTGGACAAAAGCTAAGCATGCACAGTAGATTATGTCTCGGTTCTGCTTCGCTTTGCAAGTCAAATGCTCTGGGTTATTTTATCAGAATTAGTGAAGACAGGTATACAGAGAAGTTTTTCTTTAATGTGCACCAGGATACTTGTGGTTTTAAAATTCACTGAAGGGAATCTCGGGCCTGCTGTCATTTCCAATTTGGCACAATTCTAAGCACCGGGGTGCTGCGTGACAGATCAGCAAACCCTCAAAAAGGCCACGCGAGGCTGCCGTGCTTAATGCGCCCAAGCACAGAATTTAATTTTCTCTTGGTAATGATCAAATTTGTCACATTATGTAATTATCTGAGAGCTGTCAAACTTTATAAAATGGGTAACCATGACATTTCATGAGAAATTGCATAATTAGACTGCATTGTACAAGGCTTGCTCAGAGCAAACAAGTTTCTGAGGCATTCAAACGGTTCTGATATTTGGAAGGGTGTGTGTGTGTCTCTCTGTTCTGAAGTGAATTTTAATGCAGGTGGGATTTAATAATGCCATAATACTGCTGACTTTTGCCATTTGTCCCTGCCCTGAAGTATCTTTCCATAGCATAGCAAATTGGCAGTGTTCTTTTGGCTATAGGCTTTTAGAAAATAAACGTCTTTAAATCCCATTCTAATCCACTGGTTTTAGCATGAAACATCACAAAAATAATTTACATATTATATTATCACCACCGTTCATTCTGTGGTGGAACTGACATTTTAAACAAAGATGAAACAAACATTTTGGGCTTCTTGATCTTATGAAGGCTATCTGCATAGCTTTGATTTTATATATCCTCAAAACACTGAATTATTTAACATGTTTTGCATAATTTGGCAAAATTGCAGCTAACACATAACACCTACACTTTACACACAGTTTCTTATGTGTTGTTGTTTATAAATAGAAGCAAATAATACATTTTAAACAATGGATCACATAATGTATAGAATATATTGAATACAATAGCAATTGCTGTTCACATCTCTGTTTAGTGTTTGGCAGAAGCTTTACTTCACAAATATCTAGTTAAATGTTCACAAACAAGTGCGATTCTTGTGTCTGTTTTCAGACAAACTGTCAAACCAATACTGATGCATTCTGATGAGACCAGAAGTTTCTGTTGTTGATCAAGTATTCAACAGATGATCACCTTTACTGGATAAAAGCTGGGATGCATATCAATAATTCTCTTTGATATTGCCACCATGTCTTTGTGCTGTCCATTCTGCTTGATTGTATGCCTAGATTGTTTCATGAGATGCCCTTGTCGGCACATGTACATTATCTCTATAAAACAACTTCCAGAACTCTCATGTACATTGACAGCACAATGAAATAGGCATAGTTGTAAATTCACATTGCTAAACATATACACAGCCTTTTAACCACCAATATCTACAGCCTCTGTGTTCTGTACTCATGTCTAAACACAGTGGAAAAACTTTTGAGGGAAAAACTTTGTTGGACCAAAACTTAACTAGTTAAACACTTTAAACTAAATTTGACAACCACTGGTTGAATATGTGTGGTCAATATATAATATTAGATAAAGTCTGTATAGAATCATCAATGCTTGTGATTATTTTACAAAAATAGAATTAAGAAATTGAGCATTTAGCCTCAATACAGCAAACAGAATGTTTACATAAAATAATAAAAACAATTGTGAAACTATATCATGCACAGGGAATTTTAAACAAAACCTGCTGTATGGCAAAACTCTACCATCAAAGGCATCTGAATGTTATTCCTGCTCTGTGCTCTTGTTCCGAAAATCCATCATGGAGGACATTTCCAGTGCCACAGAACAAATCAACAATCACATCAATATTCAGTGTTATTGAAGTGCTACACCAGAGAGGTGCAAGTCATGCATATTTCTCCGTTTGTTATCGTACCGCTAAGCACAAGCCCTTATATTCCTCAAACATGCAAGCGTAAAGGTCACGCGTTTTTTTTTTTTACCATAACTTGTTTTTATTTAAACAAGGTTGCTTTAAACAAAGGTCTAAAAAAAGGTCACAAAAATCCAGTTCTCATTTAAACAGGTCTTTTAATTTGACACCAAAATCTTTCTCCTGTATTCCTGTGATTGTGATGTCTGCCACTGATTGTGTTAATTCTCAGCATCGCATTGATATGCAGATTATTCAACCTCAGTAACACAAAAGTAAAGGACTTCCTGTGTGTGATTGCTCACTTCACCCGTGCTCTTAGCAAGCACACTTCACTTGCTGAAAAATCACCTAATTGCCATTTAAATGATCTGCAGCAAATTGAATCTGATACCCCCCAATTACGTGCATTGTCCCTGTGCCCTGCCTGTGATTGCGCTTTGTATTCAACAGGTAGGATGATGTAAACAAGGTGTTTCGAGTCTGATGAAAGCGGGAGGGTGCGCAGAAGGGTGTTGCATGTCATTTTTGGTGTTCCTGAGTCACTTGAACACCACTGTAATGTTTGTGTGTGCAAATAAGTCAAGCAGAGAAATGAAAATTGATAAGAAGTTCATGACTAAAAGAGATGTGAATGGTAAAAGAGTTGTGAGTACAAATAAACTAACTAGAGCTAAATCAAATACGGGAACCTGGAATTAAACAGCATGGTGGGACATATTCAAAGAGGCCACTGGGAATTTAAATAAAGGGACATTTATAACTCAATGTTATAAATTAGTTACAAAAGGGTATTTGTAACTCAAATATTGGAAAGGTTAAAAAATGCTAAATGCAGTTTCTTGTTGCTACAAACTCAGCAGTAACTTGGACATCATGAAATATTATGGCTGTTATTTTGTGTTACATAAACACAAGCTGTTTTTGACTTGGTCAGCAGGCTGAGTTACATACTGTATCTTAGCTCATCCAAAGAAAACATATTGCTCGGAAGTTATAATTTATCATTGCTCATGAGACTTGAAGGAGACTTGAAAATTTCATAGACATGAAAAAGAATATATAAATTTCATCATAATTTACGCGAAGCTAAGAGTGTGAACAATAGCTTTAATATTAATGTGGAAATGTGAAGAGTATAGCTCATATAATTTGGTTTTGGAGGAGTTGAATGGAAGTATTTGAGGTCATACTGAAAACTCTGACCTTTGATTACATATTGATTACATTGCTAAGATCTCTCCTGGATTTAAGGGCGACGCCCCTTTTCCAAAATGAACAAATCTGAGAAGCTGGAGACTTTAGTGAGCCTTTATGCTGCTTTATATGAGAAAGAATTGGGGCAGTATTGAGATGTTATTTTGTGTTTGTAGCATCTAATAATAGATAAAATTTTAGCCAACAGTGAATTAATACACTGTGGGGTTTTTTACAGTGTTTTGTGGCGCTATTAAAACTTTTAGAGGTTAAGGTCTCATTAAAGCCTCATTAACTCTATAAACTTTGAAAAAGTAAGTTAAAATAATTTGTCATTTTTGTTTCTTCTTATTTCAGAATAAGAAGCAGAAACTGCAATGGGTCAAACACATTTCTGCAGTCCAGCTGGGTTGTGAAAACACATTAAAACAGTGTGTGTGTGTGTGTGTGTGTGTGTGTGTGTGTGTGTGTGTGTGTGTGTGTGTGTGTGTGTGTGTGTTAGCGTGTMTCAGCACTGTTCCAGAAGAAACATATCAAACAGCTTATGCAGGATACAAATAAAACAATACAGCAAATAAAAGACTCATATTCAGGTATAATTCGAAATAAAACAATAATCAGGCGGAGATCTCCACACAGCAGGCTATGGTGGAAATCACACTGAGCCAATGAAATGAGTGTACAGTGTGCAGGGCCAGTGCAGAAGCTTATTGTTTACCATGTCTTTTCAAATTCTGAAATTGAAACACCATCAGGTTCACCCAAAAGGTCTATTTCAGTTTTGTGTACAAATGTGAGAACAGTATGGTTTCCATTACAGTTTTTTTGTTTATTTTCTTTTCGGAAATGTTTGTTATTTTGATTTGCTCAAAGCAACATCTGTTGGGCAAAAATGGGGAATTGCTCTTTCCGTGCGGGAATGAGAGGGGAGACTAAGGTGCCAGAAACGAAAGGTGAACGTTCCATCTACCTCTTTGCTACTTTCATACAGTGTACCACACAATCAATAACAAAGAACAGAAAAAAATCATCATTCTTCAAAGTATGGCTTATTCTCTTTGAAGTTTGACATTATTGGGCTTGGAAGAAGTTTGATGGAGCTTATGAATGAATCATCACAGGCCCAGATGTGACCATAGCTGCGGATGTAATGTGATGGTATCACATTTTCTAAGGTCATTCTTTCTGGTCATTCTGGCTACAATTAAAACTTTGTGTGTGGAGTTCTCTCACTTTCAAGATGCATTACCCCAGTGGACACATTTAATCTCAATGAGAAAATATCATGTTTCAATATCCCAGCGGTTTAAATACAACACTGGCATTATTATGCAAACAAAGAACGGGAAGCTTTGGTAGTCTCATTGTCAGTGTTTTTTCATGGATAACTGTGTCCATTGTCATCTTACAAATGCAAAGTAAGAATGGCAACCCCCTTTTTGTGTTTTTTGTGTTTTCCTGTTGTCAACCAGCCCACACTTCAGACTTAATTTGACTTAATTTGCATTATGGGAAAAAAATCCAACTAACTATAATCAAACTAAAATTGTTTATTCCCATTTGTTTTTTGAATCAAGGCATTTAGAGGCATGTAATAGATTCAATTGTTTTGGTTTATTTTTTATTAGACAGCCGTATTGCGGCTACATCCAATGGCAGTAATTCAACCCTCTCTCATTTGTCACAGCGGGGTGATTCTTCTGCAGAAAACATCATTACATTAGGTGTTTATCTCTACAAACAGAAGAAATTATTAACTTCAAAATGAAAATGACTGCAAGATGTTTGTGCTCAGAACATGCACCAAATCCAAAGAATCTCGAAACTGTTTACAATTAAAATGGCTGCAATTATGATTATCATAAATTGCATACATGCCTAAAATTCTGATGTATGTGTTGGACCGGAGGAGGGTGGGCGGTATGGGGTTAGTCATTGAAATATATTTTGTCACGTTAGCCTCTGGTAATACAGGAAACAGGAAGTAAAAGCTGCGCAAATGGCAATCAAACAAACAAACAGTGCTGGAAGTGAAGAGAAAAGGACTGACGTATGTTGTTTTTCTCTTTAAATAATGACAAATTTACTTTGAAATTCTCAACTACAGAACATTAAGATGCTTTAAGATCCAATCTGTCAAACTGATGTATTAACGGCTTTTTAATTATTAAAAATTGATTTCTCTAAAATATATACGACTTAGTAGTATTAAACCAACTAATACATACTGCCAAGCACAACCCTGGGGGAAGTGTTTTACTGTTCCAGTAGGCTCTGAATATTCAGAGACAGATTGTTTGCCTGGGACATGAGGATCTTGTGAGATTTAAAATCACTGTTGTTGCTCACTTCAACATATTGCACTTCTTCCTGCACACTTTTTAGAAAGGTTCTGCAGACAAATAACCAGAGCCCTGGGGTCCTTATCCTTTAATTTACAAACACAAGCTACAAATCTAGGACTTTGTCTGAAATTGCCACCTTTTCTCTATATAGTCAACTTGGTGGTGATTGAAATATTTTATTTCACACCAACTTGATTTTCTGATGAATTCATTATATATGCCGTTACTCAAACATCACAACTCTTAGCTCTGTTGCAAATGCTGTTGCTAGACTCTTCACTGGAACCAGCAGCATTCCACCTGTTTTGGCCTCTTTTTACTGGTTTCCAGTTCAACACAGAATTCAGTTTATGGCCTTTTCATTTGTTTTTAAGGGGCTAAATGGCTTAACACTTCATTATATCTCCAACCTCCCCTCTCAATATTAGGTCCACAAAGGTCATCAAAAAAGCTGGTGCTCTCTGTTCCCAGCACTTGTTTCAATTTTAGAGGTGACCTTTTCCATTGTAAAGCTTTTAAATCTCTTCTTCTAGTGTTTGATTGGTTTTATTGTACAGCCCTTTGGCAAACAGTTGTTGTCTTTGGATTTATTGCGGGAATAAAGGCAACTTCTGAGTCCTCGCCTCTTCTATAAGAATGCGTGTTGTTACCCTGCTCTCTACTGGAAATAGAATCAAATTGCATTACAGTTATATAATCTTACCAGCAGATGTCAGCAGATACAAACAATTCAATCCATAGTGCCTTTAATTCTTTCTTAATAGCCTTAATTTCCAATTAAGTTTATTTTAAAGCCTTTATTAATAACTTATATATTCTGTGGTGCATTAAAATGCATCCTTAACCAGAAATAAGACAGACTGGGGCTAGTTGTCACTTTTCCTTCCAGTGAACATTTTTAGGGAAGGTTTATTTAAAGAAAATCTTAATAGGCACACATCATGCTGATTTGACTACAAAAACAAAACAAAAAGCACTATTGAGATACACATTTATCCATGTTATGGCATGTGGTCACACTATATAGATAAGGTATCACATTAAAGCTTGTTTTGAAGTGGTATAATTGTGTTTAGTTATTCACTCTGCAGCTGAAGCAAAATATGTATTATTATTAAAATTATTGTTTGCAGGATAACATTTACAATAAATAAATAAATAGAAATCAAGAATTGGGTATTTGGTTTGAACCACTTGGTGAATGGAACCATGATAAAACACACATAACCACTGCTAATAATTGGAGTCAAAACAATGTAATTTCAAAGATATAGCCCTTGTGACAACATCCCTGTATGTCAACTAGCCCTGATCTCTTCTGCATGTCAGATTCAATATTGTGTGGTTTATATTAAACAGAAATGCCAAACAGCTGTAATATCAAACATCCCAGCTTGTAAAAAAATAATAATACTTTTCTTTTCAGGCAAAGCAATTTTGCTTTTACCAAATCATTTTCCTCTCTAAACTTCTTTTCTAAAGACTGCACACCTGTTTGTGATTATAATGCATGTTTTAATATCGCATATGCGCAAATGTGAAAATTGCTGCAGTCAACACCCAAACATCCTTGTTTGGCAGCAAGTGAAATAAATAAATATATTGCCAAACTGCATACAGATAAGCCATATATGAAAGGAACTGCTTTTAGAATAATAAGTAGTGCTGCTGAGCGTGCGAACTGTCTGGATGAGACACGGCCCTGAACACTATCATCACAGATCCAGATGACAGAGGAAATACGAAAATTTTGGAGGTGTGGTACTCTTATTGAATTCTGTGATTCACACTGAAACATCCACAGTGACACGAAAACCACACACGTACAGAAGGTTACTATGACGTGTACTACGACACCAACTTATAATAATATGATTGCTCTTGGTTTTAATGCTTTTGAGACATTTCTAACTAAAGTATTATTTGTAAAGTAACTAAAGAAAAATTCTCCAGAAATGTTATTATTATTAAGTTATAGTGGTGATAGCCCAAATGAAGATGCAGTAGTTATGATTATTATTAGTTATGTCTATTTTTACATTATTATGTGCATTTTTGTTCCTTCAGGTTTCAAAGTTGAAGTTTTGGGTGTGCTAGCCAAATATTTTCAGGCCAATAACCTGTATGTAAAAAATGTATTAAAATAATACAAAATAATAACAGTAGCATCTTTTGCCAGTGCCCACCCACACCAAAACACTTGGCTAGCCCTGTGCGCGGCTTTAAATGGCAAACTGTGGTTCTAGATTACCATTGTTCTCTATCAGTTCACTGGATTGGTTTCTAAAGCCACAGTGAAAAGTGGTTCCACTTCAGCTCTGCTTGAGATGCGGGGCGAGATCACGGAACCATCAGTGAACTGATCTGTGAGATACATCATTATTTAGAGAGGACATGACAAAATCAGACCCGCCTTCAAATCAGGGTTCGAGCTACAGCTACAGTTATTAATATGCATCAAAAGAAATTATGAGAGTATTTGATTTGTCCAAAAATGTCTGTCTTAAATGTCTGTGTTTTAAATACGCCGAAACACGTGAGAAAGATGATGCGCATGACTTTGCTCCCCCTCCAGTTATTGTGAGGTTAGTCCAGGTATATTAGTTGTGCGCTTCCTGCTGGTCTCAGTGCAATATTTGATCCCCCTCAGAGGCGCCTCTGATTGGGCGGATTAGTTCGCGTGCATCTGGTGTGCGCGCGCTCTCGTGTTTCCCATCTCAGCGCGCGACATACGGTCAAGCTCATTTAAACCGCAGCAACATCAATACAGTCCAACGCCGAAGATCTTCATTCATCCCAGTAAACTTCGCGGAAACTTCCCGGTCATACGGATTACGGATTTTTCATTGCGAGCGCGGAAGAAAATACTAAGAATAAACACGTTGTGTTGTCTGAAGGGATTGCAATGTTTCCCACCAAGGCTATAATCTTGGTGCTTCTTTACTTTGGCAGAGCAGGTGAGATCTTTTAACTGTTATGCGTTATATAACAAAGAGCAGCGTTTTGTTCATTTTGCTGGGGTGCGCATTACTTTTCTCTAAACTCTGTGGTCAGTGATGGAGTGTCACTGGCAGGTGTATCAGTCGACCTGTTTGAATTGATCAGCACTGTTGCATGTGTTTTAGTGTGTAACGTTTTGGTGCGGTGTAATTTGCGTTTTTTTGGACTTCAACGTGTCTGATAAACCAGATACACTAAATGTATGTATGTATAGCTAACTGGCTAGGCTATTCCCATTGAGCTTTGACAGTAGGACTTGTACTCAAAACAAATCTGAGCATATATTATGATCATTGCTTTACTGATAGCAGCCTGGCTTATAAAGTAACCTGCTCACATTATTTACAGCTGTTTTATTGTTTATGCAAGTAAATACATATATGTTGTCAGTGCACAGTTCATTTCAAATCGTCTGTGGGCTTATGATCTCAGGGTTAGCATCTACACAACAGTGTTGCTAGGAATCGCATTGATTTTAAATCGATCTGTTACAAATCCTAATGGGGCCGCGGTGGGATGAATATCTTGGCAAAACACCTGCTGCACGAGTCGAGAACGGTCCAATGAGCGCGTTCGGGCGGGAACTATCTGTTTCTTTCTATGATGTCTATGATGTAATAAGCAGCCAATTTGTGAGGAATCCCGGTTATGGCGAACGGTCAATGTTTAGCCAGAGGTCTTATAAATTGATCTATAATATGAAGACCTTTCTCTAAAACCTTACATTCTTTTGTTGTTTTCTGGCATCCTATCACAACATTTTAAATCAATGAATGTTCACATTTGTCTCCTAATATGTATGATGTCATTGTTTTGATACTAAGAGGTGAGCCCTAGGCACTACTGGAGGGGATCTCCTCATTGTCATCAGGGAGATAAGATGGGCGGAGCCCTGTGGTCACATGACTATTGGCATGAGTCATATTTGTGATGTAATCCCCTGATAAGCTCTCATTGGGCTTTTCATTAGCCGCTTTGACTCTGGGGGGCATTGGCAAGACGAAAAACAATAGATGTGACGTAACCCAGAGCATCACTACTGAGCCGGAAACGCCTCCAAGTCACTGGTTTGGAATTTGTGTAGATGTGGCCTGAGGAAAATAGGATTTAACAGGACCGATGTTGCACTGACAGATCAATTTCCTGTAATCATTAAAGTTGTACGTGTGTGTTTGTATGGACACACACTGGGAGGCAGGGAATGGCTGTTGTGCAAATATGGCTGTTTCTGTCTCCGCGTAGCTGAAGAGATTTATGCATTTGACGTTTTACAGGAATACTTATTTAGTGTCTACAGCATGTTGTTTGCAGTGTGTCCAAATAAGTGGATTTTTCGTTTCACATCCCACAGCATTAATCCTTTAATATCCATTGTTGTATTATTAATATTGTACATGTTTTTTGTGTAATTCCTAGAGTTAAACTGAAAGTTTTTTTCATGGTGATCCTTGGTGGCATATTTTTATTTGAAAGTTCAACCACTGTAGTGGTAGCATATGTCACTTAAGCCGGATAAACCCAGAATGCCCGTGGGCCGACACCGTGTCGCGTTCAGTGCATTGTCACTGTTTGGTAGCAAATAACATTTAGGCCTCCCCATATGTGCACTTTAAATAATCTAAACCGAAACTTGCAATTGGCCACATGCTTATCCTCTAGCATTTTGTGTCCCGCTGTAACTCTTTAAACCTTCTATAGTTGCCACTGCAGCTGATTTTAAAGTATATAGTTGCAATCACTCACCCCCACGCTAATGCTTATCCCATACAGAAAAGCTTTATTAAGAAGGACTGTAGTGCTGCTAAAAAATGGAGATAGACGTGTGGAGAAGATGATTGCCTTGGTGTTTTTCAGAAGCGTGTTCTCCAGGACTTCCTGTGCCAGTAAATAGCTCTCTGGGATGTACAGTAGCTCTTCTGCTTGGTCTCACGTTTTGATCATGAGTGCAGCTGGCAGATTTAGGCCTGCAAAACGCTGGAGGAAGAGCGGTTCGTACGAGCTTAATGAGACCGGCCCTTTACCGTTTTCCTTAATAGTTTCCCTGTAATGAATATTATTTATGAGTTTTGTTTCAGCGCGGTTGTGTCATAACCCAAAGGAAAGGGCAGCTGAAGTGGTGTGGGTTGTGTTTTTTTTTTATTCAAGCACAATGTTGACTGTCAAGGACAGTTCCCTTTGGTTACAAACGTGACTTGAAAGTGTGGTGTCCTAATTACAATAAAGGTTTAGCATTTCCTACTACTTAGAACTGGTTGGTGTTCAGAGGAACATTTTAAATTATTTTAAATAAAAGACAAAATTCAGTGTTGTGAAAATCACTCTGTACTTTAATGGATTTTCAAACCTTAGTTATATAGAACCTTAAAGTTTATTATAGAATCTAGAACGATACATGATTTATTCCACATACAAGTTTGAATAATTTCTTTACAGTTTTAAAGTCGGCTACATGTGTTGCACTGTTCTTTTCTTTTATTAATGGTCTTGCTTTATTCACTTTCTTCTCTGTTTCCTGAGGATGTGTTCTTCACTTGCAGGGTCTGCATTAATTCTTCCGCTGTATATTTTTGTTATCTTTGTATCTTTTTAGCATCTGTCTTGTGCTGAAAAACATTGATAGTTTGCAATAGGAAATGCAATTCCAGTGGCTGTGTAATGCTAGTGAAATATATATGTAAAATGCTGTAGAGATGATAGTCTAAATTTCTGTAGCATTTTATTTGTTTGCTTATGAGGGTGATGATTATAATGTTTTAAATTGTGCTCTTTTGTTTTGTCCTGACCATGTTGACACAGAAAAAAAAATATTTTGTCAGCTTTTGGAGTTATGTCTTCAAAGATTTCAGCCATGTTGTATAAGTCACAAAATTTAGACTTTTTGTTGTTGTTTCTGTGTCACTCGTGGCACCAAACAAAATTGCACAAGAAATGAACATTTTCAAGCACTTTAGAGCAGTCATTTTGAAAACAGTAATTTTATTTGTGCAATTTCGTTTGACACCATGACTAATGCAGACAGAAATTATATACTTCACTTTAAAAGTTCCCATAAAATCAAACTATTACAATATATCAGCCACCAATATATTGTGTATTTATCTTAGTACAGGAAGGCTTTCATTTTTTCGTGACCCTTAAAATGAAACTATCTTTTATTGCTGTTGGAACTTTAAGACTCTTGTACCACCTAATGTCTTAGTGAGTTTTTCATTTGGCGGAGTCTCTCCACATTCATCTCTGACTTAACAGAGGCTAAGACATTAAAACACAATATACTGCAAAATGCTTTAAAAACAAGATGGATTATTAAAAGCACTGTACAAATAAAATGACTTGACTGTACTGTGTCAAAGATCTCTGGTTTAATGTGTAGTAATTTCTGCTCCGGATTGCAAGTAAACCATTAGAGGCTGTCTAAATGCATGTGGAAATTTTTAAAGACCAAGAAAAAGCTGTTTTTCAACAGTGGCCCTTTCAGTGCACCGCATGTGCATTAGACTCAAGTCTCCCTTAGACCTGCAGCTTTAGGTGTAAGTAGAAGCTTTATGTAAGTAGAAGTGTTATAGAAGTTTGGTAAACATTGGTAAATGTTACATTGTTCTGCATTTTGACTACAGCATTTTAGTAGAAAGTTAATCAAAAATATGTTCTCAAAGTGAATTCGCCCTTTTCATGTTTTAAAACCCCATTACTTTCATTTGTATGTGGAACAAAATGTTATCAAGTTGCTCTTTTCCACACAATGGCAGTAAATGGTGAGCACAGCTGTCCCTGGTCCCCATCTACTTACATTGTATAGAAAAGAGCAGCTATACTGATAAATATTCCCCTTTGTGTTCCATGAAAAGTAATACAGGGTTTGACGTGCGGGTGAATAAATTATGACAGAATTTTAATTTTGGGTAAAGTATCACTTTATTAAAGATTATGGGTTAAAGATGATGAGCCTCTATTCACGAGCTCAGCAATTCTTTTGGTCTGTCTCTTTCTGTTTCTCTCCCTCTTTCTCACTTTGTCTCTCCCCTCTTTTTCTGTCTCTCTCTCTCATGCTCTCTCGTTCTTTTCTGTAACATGTACACCCTTTATGTCTGTTTCTTTCTCTTTTGTACTTTCAAGCACATGCCCACGTGCCACACACACACACACACACACACAGATGGAGGGTCCAACATGAATGGGTGACCTCCCCTGCCTGAGATGCCTCACACACATTCGCTCAACAGAAGCTGGATGTATCATGACCCCTACAGTGCTTGTCTTGTTTTGCCCGGATGTTTCATGTGGAGCTTGAGAAAAATATCCACAGACAGTCAGAGCATCAGAGACAGCGCATGAAACAAAGAAACAACTGATGAGCTCATTAACACTGAGGAAAACAGATCCGCAGTTAGTATACCAATAGTGTGGTAGTGCTAGCGATATAGCACTGATGCACTTACTATAACCTAACCATACTGCTGTTGTTGGGCGCTTTGACGCCTGTTACGTAGGAACTGTATTTACAAAGAGAGAGGTTTATTTTAGGCAGTGAGGTTTTATAATGGGCAGCACTGTGGACCAGCAGGCAGTATTATGAGGCACTCAATCAGGAATGTCCCTTCTGGTCTGGCAGAAAATTTGCTACGTCAGGCTGCAGCAAATGCGTCACCCAGAAGCCACAGCTCGGCGAGAACATGGATGCATTAGTCTGTCTGCTCGGCTGCTCTCAGTCCAGTGCGCCGTAAATACAGGATGACTGAACAGGGTCACTACCTCATTTTTTCACTTTTGCTTCCAAGCGGCATCGTCATGAAGCCGCATAAAGTAGCCATGCAGCCACGAGAAGGATGCTGGGATATTGTGAACAAAGAACCTAATAATCATTTTTATGGTCCGTCATTTGCATTTATTAATTGTGTTAGTTAAAATTGAACTTGGTGTTATATAAAGCTATGCATATATATATGGAATATGGAACTGAATATATGGAAACTTGGCTGATCTCCAAGTGTCTGGTTTGGAATTTGTGTAGATGTGGTCTGAAAAAAACAGGATTTAACAGGACAGATCGCACTGACAGATCTTGTGGCTTGCTGTATCGCTAGCATTATATCACTAATACTTTTTGCTCATACTGTCTCAGAGCTCCTAACCTTAAGTATTAAACTTTGGTGCTTCAGGCGTGAATGATACATCATCTCATAAGGCTTTATAAGAGGAGGTTTGCGATTTTTTGTATAAGCAATTCTAAGCAACTTTTTTGCTGGTTCCGAATAAACAGGTAAAAACAAAATATGGGCTTATTGTGAAGATATTGACCAGAATGTTATAAAGGGGTGGTGTTTTTTGTATTAGGCGGAGCAACCACTTAGTGAGGCCTTAGCAAGCACTCATAAAACTGTAGCAACTGTATAGCAACACTCAGAACACCTTACATTTACATTTAGGCATTTAGCAGACGCTTATATCCAAAGCAACTACCGAATGAAAGAACAATAGAAACACCTTAGCAACTCCATAGCAATGGTCTAGCAACCACCCACAGCACCCAAGCGTTGCATGTTTTCTTCAAAAAAAAGGAAAAAACCAATTTGTGGCAAAATAGCTTCTTTGTAAATTGATGATCAATTGCTAGACATTGTGTTTAACACGCATGTAGTCATTTAGCATGGGAGGGTTGTAGATGTACAGCTTGTTAATCTATATTTAGAAGAGGAATTGTTGGATGTGAGCATCGCTTGCAGCCACGGTTCTGCTTCCTCTGTATTCTGTGTCTGTATTCTCCTGCGATGAGAGCGTTACGCTTACTTAGCTTGAAGAGTCGAGCTCTGTGTTGGTGGTGAAAATCATTGGTTTTCTATTGTCATGGTAGGATACTGGGAACACCGTGTATCATTGTAAAGATGTGCCTATCCTGGCTAGTTGAGTTTGCATCGCTTGGCCAGTAGCTGACAAACCACTTAGCGACTGACCAATCACAAATTGCCACATCACAAGAGGCGTTCCACATTTATCCAAAGGGCACTTTGCAATCCCATCGTACTGATCTGTGCTCAACAAAGAATGTCTTGCTGGGTTCAGGGTCGTTTGGTTCGATAATGGAAAAACACTTAAGATGTCCAAAAAGGGAGATCATCCTTGCCCTTGTGTAGTCTTGGCATGACTGCAAAGCATTGTGGCTCCCTGCAGCTGACCCGCTGGGTGTAGGTGTCTCTCCACCATCTGTTGCCTTGTCACTAGATGTGACACACACCTCGTCCAGCAGCTTTTTTTATTAGCAAACAACATCAGTATTTTGGCAGATCCTGCTGCTTCCTACCTTAGTGGTGCATTGATTTTACCTAAATCAACCCTGCTGGCTTTGTGGATATTGAATTTACAGTTGAACCTGGTTATTGAACACTGAAAACTGCCAGCTGGATTGTTATTAGTATCTGTTATGGATTACAAAGCCGTGATTTAACTACAATGTGACTGATGTGAAGATGTGAAGATGTGAAGATGGCGTGACAAGCATTGTATTTCATTGTGTGCTTAATTCATACAACTTCAACTGTATGTTGAAGTGCCAAGTTGGCGTTGGTTCAGTACGGAACATTTAGGAAAGTTCATTGGGTATGAATGGCCAAATTGTTCCTTGTTTTCTTCAGTAAAGGTCTAATGGCTAAGAAACGGAAGACAGGGCCATCTGTTGCTAAAACCGGACCCTGGAAGCTCACAATAGTTCCAGATGCTGAATGCTGCCATTTTGTGCATTTACAATTGGATTAGGGGCCTTGTTGCTCCCATAGCTACAGCAGGGGAAAATAGTTACAACAGATATAAAACTGAATAACTGCTTGTATCGACTGACTCATTTGTCACTGTTCTGGGGTTTCTCTCAGGTCCTCTTTCTGCTGGTGCTCAGCATGGCACTTGGCTTTCTGTTCTTGTCTTCTCAGGTTTTAGAGTAGTTAAGAGCAGTGCTCTGTATGCACTGGTGGATTAGCATAATTAAACATGGCTTGGATTAATGAAAGATATCCCTGACTTACTCGATATATGAAAAACCGCACTGTGCCACCAATTGGTTGCAGGGACCCAGAAGAACCAAGCGCTAAAGACATTAGCAGGATCTAAAATAGAGGATTTGTCAGACTGGTGCTTTGCTAACAAACACTGGGATTTCTATATATATCAGTAAATGGTTTTAATGTCAGTTATTGCTAAACAGTGTTTTTTTCTACTTAACTAGCAAGAATTGCTTGACAAAACCATGACACGCTGGTAGATCAGTCTCACTATCTGAGTTGTTGAACAGCTGGGCTCTCCTTGACCAGCACTAACCCACATAAGCCAGCATGCAAATTCATAAAAGTTTTACACGAAAAGGGCTTCTGCTGTGGATGGACTCAGAGAGGTGAATGATCTGTATTAGACAGAGGCAGCTGTGGGTAGTCTTGCATAACCATACTTTTGAATATTGGCATAAGGTCAGATCCACTACATATCATATTTATAAGAACTGCCCAGATAGAAATGAATGGACTGTTTGACTATAAAGTAACAAGGTTTGCTTCTGCGTCTTTTTAGCTCACTAACTATGGCATATCCAGTGACTAACAAGACCGTTTTGTTTATAGGTGGACTGGTAAGAAAAACATGTATGTGACTCATAGAAGTCACATAAAGGTCAGCCAATCAGATTACAGCTTGCCAGATCGATGAAGTGCTTTCCAGTCTTGTCAATACACGTCAGACAGTTAGTGAACAGACTGTTGTGGGTGTTCGGTCTGAGACTGAGCTCTGGGTCAAACTGTCTCACCTACCTCACTTGTCCCAATGCACAAGATGAGGAGAAAAATAAAAGTCAAAAAATCTAATTAATGGAACCTGATTTGGGGATCCAAATTTAGCATTTCCCATCAAGATTGGGAACTAATTTCTTTTCAGAAATATTGAACTACATCAGGAAGAGGATTTATTCATTCCCCGACAGCTTTAGCACCTTGTTCTTGTCGCAGTATTACGAAGATGCGACGCTAAGCCATAAATATTCCAGGTTGCCAAAATTCCTCAAAGACATTTCGAGGAAGGAACGGAATAAAAATGACACTGTTTACACAGTTTAGTGGTTCCTCAGCTGTCACTTGTTTTTCCCTTTCTTCCCCCATTTTCTATTTGTTAATTCACTCCTTCCTACCTTTTCAAATATGGCACTTAATCATCTCGAAATAACGTCTCAGGTGACAATGCAATGAACAGCCATGGAAACAGAACAAGCCTGGTGACATTGAACAGTTTTCACCAGTTGAAATGACATTTTGTAAATTACATTCTGTGAATTTTCCTCCCACATCAGAGGAACATCTCGGGAGCACATAGGACATCTGAAGGCAGACGCACGGTTATTTCCAGCCAGACACAGAGAACGCAAGTCATCACCTCTTTGAATAAACGCCCACCAGTTTGTTTTCCATGATATTTAAAAATGTGCCTTGGGAAAGTAGACTTTGCTGTTGTGCTGACGTGTGGGCTCAGATTCAAACGGCATATTAAGTAGCTCATGAGGAAGACGGTAATATCAACTCCTACTCAGGGTCAACGGGGCCCAATGTCATCTTCCAATGTCACCAGCTGCCATTAAACTAAAGTGTTTTCAAGCCGCAAAGGTTTCCCGCTCATTTAGGCTGCTTTCATTTCCTCGTCTCATCTTCTAATTTGCACATTAATTTCATTTGTTATGGCAAACAACAGATAGCAGCAGATTGAGATGTATTGGTTCATCAAAGCAGCCAACCAACCCTGAACAGGCTGAGAACATTCCGACAGAAGCGTCTTCTACACCAGTCAGTTCTGTTGTCTATGGGTTTTTATGAGCTTCCTGACATTTCATTGCAGTTTTGTGACTGGTACCATTTCTGAGGGGACGTTTTTAGCTCTGGTCTATTAATTTGCCCACAGGCTTTCTGATGATACGGCGTCATGGTAAATGCACTGTCAGTGTGGAGGAGAATGGAAATCAGTACAGTTTCAAGAATACTATACATTTCTGTGGTGGTGTTTTAGTGCATATACAGTGTATTGTATTTCAGTGGTCTTAGAGCTGTCATAAATTATTATTATTTCATGACAGTGAAATGTTTATGATAACTATAAATAGTTATTATTTACAGTTATGCATGTAGCAGAACCCAAAATGTTTTGTAAAATAACATTTTAAGTTCTTCATTAATTTATTTTTAGGTGTATGTCTATTTAGCTTATTGTGTTTAAGTTATTTGAACTAAACTATCGGTTATATTTATGACAAGAATAATACACAGCCAACATGTCACAATAGCCCTAAATGGTACAATCCTTCCGGCTGCCGCCTTTGTGCTCAGATGTTTTGCCCAGATATTAGTTTTGTGTTGACAGTGAAGAAGTGCTCAAAAGTGTTACATAATAGGCCCTTATGCCCTGTTTTATATCACAGCTTAGATTTGCAATAGATGAAATGAAAATGTTGGAGGAGAGAATCCTTATCCTTCTTAATGCATCATAAACAACAGCAGCCTTGTAACAGGGTGAGCAGATATATATTTCTTTATGTAAAATGTTGTCCTTCTCTGCTCTTTACCACACAGGAACTTTCTCCAAATCAATGTAGTAATAAATGTACCAGTCAGTCATATTGGTTAGACATCATGGCTTGATTTACCTCTGTAGACCTGACATTTTTTCATGTTTTATTGGGTTTCATCAGTGACAGTTTAGATTCATGCAAATCAAACTTTGTTAGAATTGATGTTTAAATAGAGACACTAGTGCAGTTTTTCTTTTTTCTTATCTCATTTTTATCTCTAACGAAACAGTCTAATATATCTTACCATTATTGTATGTGACTTCAATCTTTTTTGTATTGTATATTCATGTGTTTAGGAAAACAGGCTAAGAGATTTTCCTCAGTAGACGTCGTTTAATAAAACAAATTGGCCTGAATGTGATCATGTCTAGTAAAGAGGCTCTCACGGTGTCCCATGCCCACTGATACATGCCTGCCATCTAGGAATTGGATCAGCAATTTTCCACCAGCTGATCCCCTCACTGGTCACGTCTGAGCTCCACGAACGGACCCGTCCTCCCTCCTACAGCAGAGACCGGCCTGAATGAATTTCTGTAAAACTCCAGCTCTTAGCTGTACAGCCGTGATGTAGTCCAGTCAGCTTGTGTGCTTTCTGTCTCTTAAATCAGCAACGTCCATTGTTCAGTTACTGCTTATCACACTGTGTGAAAGTGTTATTTCGTCAGAGAGGTTATAGACGCGCTGCAGGTTTCTGGAAGGGACATTTAGAGCCGACAATGTGAGTTCCAGGCGAGAGATGAAATGTGCAGGTGTGTAATGGGGATTTTCAGCTTTACACAGGAGTCACTTCAGAACTGAATAAGGTCTCAGTGGGAATTGGCTGTGTGGGGGCGGGACTCTAAAGGGTTGTTTGTTTGTTAAGCTTGATGTAGTTTCAAGTCGCTGCATGATATTAACAAAGACGGGAAATGACAGGTAGAGCATTTGCAGGAGGATTATTTGTAATATAAGTGACCCTTTTTATTTTCTTTTTGTCACTTTATGTTATTTCTTTCATAATCAACATTGTCATGGTGTTACGCTGTTCATTTCCAAAAACCATGAAGACCAAGACGTTTTAGATGTTTATGATTTTGTTACCAAATCTTTATTTCACAGTAGTGACAGGAGAGACGTCAGCTTGCTTTGTTAATAATCATAGTAGATGTAAAAATGTTTACACTGCTCATTTCTGTAAAATGTCATTTGGATGTTTAATTGGTAATTTGTTGTCCTGTAATATTGGAGTTTTAGCCAATCAAAACACAGATGTCAAAGTAAATTAGAACATGCACATTCTAAAACATACAACATGGTGAGTTTTATAAAATAAACACACAGCAACAAAAATGTAGTATTTTTGCAGTAATATGGATGTACAGAGGTTTCTGTACCATGTTTATAGAGTAATTTACAACAGTTCACAATAAAGGGCTGAAACTATCAGTTTCACAAGTAGTTTGAAAAACACACCTACCATGCACAAGCACTTGTTTTTCACCTACATTATTTATCGTTTATAGATTAAACGTGAATCATTGTTATAATGGCTGCTTAAAATATAGGTATAAATACTACATGAAATCCAGTATAATGAGCTGAAAGGAATATATTTCTACTTAAGTGTACATATAATGGGCCGTGGGGGTACAGCCACATACTGTAGGACAAGGTTGGGATATACACATCTGTCTTTCTGCTCTAGTTTTAAAGAGCACCACTGTGTAAAGATCACTGGTGCAAAAACATACCAGATAGCAGATTGGTGAGCATATAAACGGGAAGATCTCTTCCTTCAGATGGTTCACATGAGTGTTTTCCTCAATAAATCACGTTAATGTAATATTGCATGACAGTCTTTACTTGATTGCTTAATTGTCTTATTAAGTCCTGGTTACTAGCAGGATGCAAAGCACGTTCTGTCAGTTGTTTGGTTTCTATTTCTGGAGCATTGCAATGGTTTAGTCCCGCCCATATCATCAGTGCTCATCCACACGTTGTCCTGATTGGCTGTGACGTTGTAATGGATGGTTATGCAGCATTTTAAAAGTAAATGTATGAGAGGATGTACCCCCAGTTGATTCCTTTTGAATTTGGCTTTAGCATGTTGCTAAGCTTACAGTACTGTAAGCATAAATATAGATGGCATGGTACGCACACAGCATTACTGGAAATGCTGCAAAGTATTTACAGTCAGATAAATGTTAATATGTGCTTTCTGTGGTAATATATACGTTATTTGTTACTATACTAGCTTTTCTATACTAAGGTACCTTACGTACCACACACACACACAAACTGGTGTGTATCTTTCAGTGTTGAATGAAATTTATGTGTACTGTGAAGTTTACATTTCTCTCACTTTCTCAACAGGCTTTATGCCATTAACCTGACCAATCATTGGGCAGAATAGGATGAAACCCCTATTTTACTTTCTGACCTGATCAGACTGACGCTTATGGGAAAGCTTGTGGGGCTCAGGCCATGAACTCCCGCCATCATTTACAGGCACATGCTCTTTATATCATAATAGCCTCCTGCAGTAGCGGCCTAATCAGATTATTTAGCCTGAGCCTAGCCTTTCAACGGCCGAGGTTTCCTCCTATTACCAGAATGCAACATGAGCCCCTTGAATTGAGCACAAACAGTTCTGCCTCCGCAGGACACAGCTGCATTTGAAGAGGATGGGGGAGGGGCTTGATGCTATTACGCTGCCTCTTTAAGTGCCTCAAACTATCTGCCTTTTTTCTCTGGTCTGCCACTTAAATAAAGCCTCATTATGGGCAGGGGGAGCGATTTACCCCCTGGCCTCCGCTGCACTGGAGAGCTTCTGTGAAGTTACATGCAGATGTTGATGGGCACTCAGCACAAATTGCTTGAATACGGTCGTTTCTAAGCTGGCTCGCATCGCTCTCAGATCCTCTCCGCTTTAGCTCGCTGAGTCATTCAATGACAGGCTGGATGAAGACAGCTCTCCAAATGTTTTGAAGTGCGCTGATGTGATCTAAACGTTTTAGCGGCTTTGATAATGTTTGTTATTATTTGTATTTGGAAATGCTAAGTTGGGTAAATTAGTGGTGCTTGTAAAGACAAGAGCTGCTAACACAGAGGTTGGGATTAAACTTTGGTGTAGAAACTCCACCTCTTTTTTTTGCTCTTTGGACATAAATGATACTTTAAATCATGCAGCTTGCAGAGGAGAAAACTGTTATCTTACGACTAGTTCTGGAGATACCCATCTGCTTGATGGTTAAACAGGCAGAAATGACCCATTTGTGTGAGGAATCTGAGCTAAATCTAGAGATCTGAATATTGTAGAGATTTGGGCGTGGGTTTACCTCAGCAACTACACAGAGATGCTTTAGAAACCACTCAAAACACCCTTGCAGCCACCCACAGCATCGTGGCAGCAAGTTGTGCAGAGGCAAGCACCAGTTGCAATCTTCCGCATGCAGATAATGTCAATAAATAAACTCTACAAACCAACTGTGCAGCTGTATTATCAACAAATGTCATCATAACAGCATGAGTAAAATTATAACATTTCAGTGACTATGCACTGTTTGTTAAATTATTTGTAAGTGATAAATGTTTATAAAAACAAAATGATGCTTTATATAATGCGATGATTAAAAAGGATTATGTGCAGTCATTTTAAATGTTTGTTTTTTTGGCATATAAT
The DNA here is from genome assembly GCA_036877545.1 of Yasuhikotakia modesta. NCBI lineage: Eukaryota > Metazoa > Chordata > Actinopteri > Cypriniformes > Botiidae > Yasuhikotakia > Yasuhikotakia modesta. Next base: position 28,029 of record JBAJNP010001774.1, on the reverse strand, counting down.
ACAAACACTGTAAACGGTACACTGTGTACATGAGAATTATGTAATGCTAAGATGCTTGCCTTTAGAAGTAGGTGGGGCTAAATTTAGCATACGCACAAAATAAGATGATACACTCAGTGGATTTCATTTTTGAACCAGGCGTTACTAGAAATATATTTCTTATTTGATCAATTACATTTAAAAAGTCCACCAGATAAATTAAATGTAACCAATGGCTATAAAGACCTCCAGTTGACTGACTGAATGAATGTTGTTGTTGTTGTAGTAGCTTTGTGCTTGATAAGCTTCAAGTGATGGACCATTGCATCCTATTCATATGAATTTTACAAGCCAAGAGGGGTCCGGGTAGTGTGTGTGTGTGTGTGTGTGGTTGGGGGGGGGTTTCCATAGCAACGGGTAGCAGGGACGATCACCGGCGGTGGCATGATCAGCAAGCAAATGTAAGCCTGACTTAGCAACCGTTTACAGCCTGACAGTTCACCCCATATTGTTCCCCATATGCGTGTGACTGCATGTATTATGTAACATCATTCACTTGACATATTGCAGGCTGTTTGACACATCCAGAGTAGAAAATCGTCAGTTCATGTATTATTTTACAGCACTGAAACCTAGTCATGGCTGTGAATAACCGTAGCTCTGCACATTGCTGGGAGCTTCCTCATTTGGGAAAGGGTTACACCTGCTTCTGGGCTTTAGATAAGTAGCTCATCATATTCATAGCTCATCACAGTGGCATCTCTCTGAATGCAGTGCTGACTGTACACACACACACACACTTACAGCAGTAATCTGCTTAAGCCGGCCCATAAGCCAGTGCGGCGTGACAGGTGTCTTACATATACAGTACAGGAGCTAGCGCAAAAATAGCAGCGGCTCAACAATTGAATCCACAAACTACAAAGCTTGTTGTATTAACTTGTCACATCAACAAACCGAACAATAACATGACAGAAATTGGTTTAATAATAAGAGCCTCATGCACAAAAAGCGCACACACGTGGGTAGAAAACACTTTATTAACATGCTACTTGAAAATTTGTCTCCAGCATGAGTCACAAATTGACTGAAAATCTTTGTAGGATTACATAAATAATTGGAATTTCAGGAACCAGTTTTTAGGTAACTGGAAACTTGAAGGATTTTTAGTAAAGTTACTTTTTGACATGAAATGGGCATTGACTAAATTGTTAAAAGGTTTTCTGGCTGTTTTTTACTTTCCTCTTGAAATACCACAAAAAAGGGCAGCTGTTTCTAAGGCAGAGAAAGTTATTTTCTTGTAATTAAATAGATTATGGACAAAAAGTTTTTTTTGTCTTTTGGATGATGCAAACTGATGAATAGTGCTCAGTAAGACCAGGGATGTGTATTAAGAAAGTAAATAGGATAAATATTGATTTCATGTTCAAGCGATTCCTCTGCTGCTTTTGGCATTCAACATTTCCCTTGTCTGCCATTGTTTACAAAACAGGTAGTTCTGCACAAATTCATGCCAGTGGCAAAGTGCTGCCATCAAAAATATCCCTAGAGCTGTCATAGAGACAGTTAAATATCAGGAACCCTATTGCTACAATAAACATCAGGTTGGGACTACTATATGTGGTATTCCAAAAAAAGCTTTAACACAGCAGCTTTAAGCAGTTAAATTGTTTTAAGCAAATATTGTTTTACAACACATTGTTTGTTGATATAACAATTAACTGGCTGTGAACCGAGCCAAGCTGATTGGTTTGTTTTTCCAACATTTCTCTCAGCAAAACAGTCTTTTTAGAGAGAATGTATCATTCTCTAACCTTTTCAGTCAGTGACTTTTAGTTGTTTGTGGCTTTCGTTGAATTGAGTCAGTCTAGGTGAATGAAACGGCAGGGTGTAAACAACAGTGTGGTACCCATGGGGCCCAAGAATCTGACTGTGTCTTAAAATGCCACTATGTTAAACAACATCCCTACAGCTTAGCGAATGAAAAGAACACAATTGCATGTTTTCTGTGTGGTGCTGTGCACAGAAATGTCAGTGTCTTTGCGCTCTCATTGCATATGTTACTAGCCCGCGGCTTCGCTCTGGTGGACCGCCGGACACCCCTGCCAGTCAAGCACATTAACATACTCTGCACACGCTCAGGCTTCGCAATATGGGATGTCATGTTGCCAGGCAACAACGGCGCATCACGTACAGAATGTTTTGAGCTTTCTTGAGGGTTTTGCTGGATGAAAAAAAGTATTGCACCTACACTCTAGGAACATTTAGTTCTGGGAGAAAAAACGTTGAGCAAACATCACGTCTTATTGACTCTGTCTAAATTGTGTTTATTTTATTTCCAGCGAATGCTCCTTAAAGGCAGAAACTAAGTGCAGAAGTGTGTGAATAAAAACGCATAAGCACTGCATCCAAATAAAAAGACACATAATTGGGTTCCTTCTCTCTCTCTCTCTCTCTCTCTCTCTCTCCATTATCATTTTCATCACAAAGGGTTCTGAATGCATTTTACAGCTCATTCTGGCGTTATCATTTTTCTGTTTAACGTTTATCATTGAACATGGCACGAAAATGAAAATAGTCGTTGTGCTGAATCTGAGTTGCATCAGAACCAGATCTCGGCACATAAAGAAAACGTACTGAAACGCATTTGGATTGGATCAGCGCTCATTTGTGTTCAGTAGAGACCAGAAAGGCATACGGTGCTGAAATCAGATTTCACCGTAATAAGGTGCTTTAAAATTGGACAATTAATCAGGCTGCAAAATGAAAATTTTAGACATGTCATTTTAAATGAATGCCTAAGACACACATTGTAAATCTTCCCTCATCTCCTTTGTCTCTACTATAAATAAGCCCATAGTTCCTCAGGTGTACCCCCTGATAATCTTGTATAAACAACAGTTAGGCTGTTTTTCTTTTGTTTGATTTATTGGTCTGAGAGTTTGGTTACATCAGCACACACACTCTGTACATCTTATTTAGTTCAGAATAAAATGCTTGTGTTGTCAACATCGGTGGGAGTAGCTGTCATAGCTGCTAATATGCAGTAGACATCATGTATACAGTCTTATTTATGTTTCAGCACTTCGATATAATTACCACAAGTTACTGTGACCCCTATAAGCCCCTAAAATCATTCAGGGCTAGTCATCTAGACAGCCCAGACTAGACAACACATTTAGACAATGCTAAAAATTGGTATTGCTTCCTCTTTGCTTCAGTTGAAATCCACCAACAGCCGTGTCAACAGATAAATGGAGTAATTTCTGAGTAAATACTGCATTATTTAATCCAAGCGTTAACTTTATTTGCGCGATGGTGTGTACATCTCATTTTGCTTTTATTAAATTGTCAACTTCAATTCCAATGAAAGCATAATGTAATATTGATTGTAATGAACATGTTCTGTTTCTGCTCTGAAGTTACTGGTTTAAGTAACACTGCGCTGCAGGAATCATTTTAAACAGTCCCTGCACAGTGAAAATTCAGCATCGCTACACATCATAACCTCATAGCTGATTTAGTTTGTGTGTCTGTTTTCCTGTGCAGCGCTAGTAAACGCTTGATTGCACAAGTGGTTTATTCCCACCCCCACTCAAACTCTTTGTGTTTTTCCCTTTTGTCATGTCGTTTGAAGAAACTCTTCCCTGTGGGGTGGTAACCTATCCGTGATGCTGCTGTCAGACTGTAAGCTGTGCATTTCAGATCCAGGTCTAGGCATGCGCTTCATTACAATGACAGATTTTGTTCCCAGCACCTCATAGAATAGCTTGCGGCAATAATGTATCTAATATAGAGGAAGCAGCAGGGCTTTTATCCTTATTCGTGTGTTATAATGAGTGTCAGTGCAATTGGTATTTTAAATATTTTGCAGAGTGGTTGTTGCAGCTGTCACCTTCAATGGAAAGTTTCACCACAGTTTTATTGTGCAGTTTGTCCTTAGCCAGGTATTAGTTTCACTAAAATATTTCACTAAAAGGCAATGCATCATAAATGTTTTATGATATGAATCCACATATGTACAGCTGTAATGTTGGTTTAATAAAATTAAAAGGTTTATGAAGGTGGTCAGATACAACCCTGAACTTGATAAGTGAAATCATTGCTATTAGACCAATGTGTCACATTTCACACAGAATTGCTCGCTCTCTCACACTCACTTATAACTACACACACACTTTCATACAGACACACACTCTTATACTCACACACACACACACACACACACACACACTCTTACACTCACTCACTCACACACACACACACACACACACACACACCCACAATAGTGCACAAAATAATTATTTCCTTAAATAATGTATAGTGAAACAATGTTTTAAAGTAACTTGGGGTGTTAATGTTGTAATGTTTCCACAAACTGACACCTATAGGTCCAGAACAAACCCAACTGCTGAAATGTTTATAAATGTGCTGTTAATTTTCTCCTTTCTCAGGTAGGGTTCTCAGTCTAACAGCAGAGATGCTGGGAAAGAAATGCCTGCAAATCTCTTCACTGCTTTACTTTTTGATTTGATGTGACAGTTGTGTGAAGCCATTTGCTTTTCCTGAGAAAAATCACGGATAAAGATTTTGAACCGCAAGGCAAGTCGAATGCTAAAATTAAAAAAGACTTTCAAATGTTTTAGTAAAGATCCTGACAGCGTTGTTAAAATGTTACACAAGTGCGTCATTTCGGATGAGATGAACAGATGGGGTGCGATGCACGTTGTGTGACTGGGTTGGTGAGACTGAGCCACAGAAATATCCAGCTGTAGTCACATGCCCAGACCCGCTCACTGAAACTACTGCATCCAACACAATGTTCTGTCACATGTCAAGTTGAACCCGGAATACAAACAGGAAAATTAGCTCCAAAAATGGGGTCAGAACTAATGAGAACTGCATTATTTTACTCAAACGGCAAATTATACAGTATAAATAGCAGTTTGTTGCCTCAGAATAAATCTTTCAAGTGATGCCGTGGTGAGGAGCTGAGTTTGGAAAACAGATTTCACACCAACTATATGCTCTGATTTCAAATTAAATTTGTTCTGCACAAAAGGTTCTAGTGTGAAAACAGGCTAAATCATGTGGGGGTTTTATGACATAAATTGTTCAAAGGGTCTTTTGTTTGGTTTGTTTCAATGACCACTTTTTGCTTCATTTAAGTGATTCTGGGCCTTTTTGTATCACTGCAGACAATAGACTATCTTTAACAGAACAATTAGCTTCAAGCGATATTTTTTCAAGAGGTTTAAAGCAGTGACCTCAGAGATTAGAGCTGTAAACCCCTTACACACTCTGCTCTAGTATAAACATGCATTTCCCAGCATGCCTTGCTAATTAATTTTTACAAAATCTTGTCCTCACATATTATTTGCCTTTAGTCTGTGAATTTGGCATCTGTGTTAACACTTTAAAGTTATTCTTTTGTCTTAATTATGTTTGAAAGGCCTTAAATGTCAATGAATAAATGAAGACAATGAAGAAACGTCCGTCCATGAACAACAACAAGCGTCAAATAGTATTGATGGAATATGCTGATTTAATTGAGGTTTGCATTTGCCAGGGTTTGGCCATTTATTAAATTACCTGAAAGACAAAAGGCCACCATCTGTTCACTGATCAATTCTTGCTTTGGTTAGCTCCCTTTGTCTGTACTAATTTCCCTAACATCTATTGCATCCAGACATACGAATGAGCAATGACCTCGGTCGACTCGACGGCCAGCCCAACTGGGTTTTATGTTCCTGCAATTGAAACATATTGATCTGTTTTGCTCTCTCCTTTCTTGATGTTTTTAAAGAAAAAATTGTTGAACTTGTGCTGACGTACCACTTTCAATACCTAACAACAGCCCAATTTAGGAGTTAAAAAGGGAATAAAGTTGTTTTCTCAGGAATAAATCTCTGCATCATGGGATGCACTTTTGCATGGGGCCGAATGCACTGCGATGTAGCTGTCAGACTCCGCAATAATGCAATAAATGAAGCTAAAAAGTGGAATGGCTGAACTGACAATGAGCTTGTTAGTTTCACTGTCTGTTGTCGCCTCTTGTTTAGTCGAATCAAAATGATGCGGCGATGTTTATCTGACTATCCCATGTCACTGAGGTTTCCATAGTTACATGTGTGGCCGTAAATGGGGAGAGATCAGCTGCTTTTGTGGAATTAATGAAAAGTGCTCAGTGTCTCTCGGCGCTGTTGAATTATGCATGTGGAAAACTACAGTTTTCAAAGTTTCTGGGTTGTAAGAGCTGTTCTAATTTTGATGCTCTAGCTGTGTTATAGTGATTTTGATATCTTTCCAAATGCTAATGTTTCATTTTTGTCTCCTTAGTTGGTCTGCAAGTTGATATTATACCTGCCCACAGTGAGATCAGCGTGGGGGAATCTCGATTCTTTCTGTGTGAAGGTAAGTTTCCATATTGATCAGACACATTCAGCCTTCATTACATAGTGGTGATTGTAATAAATCATTGTTTTTAAACTTGTCTAATTCTCTAATGTTTCTTCTATTAAATTTTGTGCAATTAGTTCAGCTCCAATTATTGTTTAAGTCTCCTTTCAAACCTTGCAAAAACAGAGACTTTATGTCAATATGAGGTAATATGTCTAAACTGATCTTTTTTATATAATGGGTTATGTAGGCAACCTTGTTTAATTTTATGGAGTTTTCCTGTCCTTTTTGGAGCTTGGAAGTATAAATCACCATCGACTTTTATATGGAAAACAGAAGCTTAGACAAAATCTTCCATTTGTGTTTCATAGAAGAAGTATTTCTGGGTTTTTAATGAAATGGGGTTGAATAGATGCTGTAAGTTTTTATATCTGGGGAAACAGTTTCTTTAACACTCTTTCTATTTCTATCTAACAAGCAAATGTGTTTCCCTCAGAAAATGCTAGTTTAGTTTATCGTTTTTCTTTTGTTGGTGTGGCCGTTAATTTCTCTCCTTTAATCTTTAATTTCTCTTTAATTTCTTAATTTCTCTTTAAGAGTTTTGTCTTGTCTTGTTTAACTTCTCAACCATCCAGTAAAATACATAGATCATAACACGGTTGATCAATTACATAATTACCTTTGCAGTTTGAATATCCCTCATTTAGAGTATGTCTTGATTTAATGACCTACAAAGATCTTCCAGATCAAACTATTAAGTGAAACAGCACACCATTGTGACTGATGGCTTCCTGTCAGTGTGTCCGTGAATATCATTGTGAGGACCCAGTAAATGAGACCCATGTGAATTGGGCATATGAGAAGTATACTTTAAACCTTTGTGTCTCTCCATCTGTCTCTGGAAACTGCTTTTCCTGGTTACACTCCCTTGGGCTTCATTTGAGGACTCAAAGAGGTGGAACAACAGCTCTGATAATTGTTCTCAGTGCTGGGTCTTCACCAGTGCTGCGTTCTATGGTCTGGTGATTTGGTTAATAGACTGGTAACCGGAGAATCGGTCAATGTTTTATGTGGCGCTAACTGACAGCTGTTTTGCCAGTGACACCTAATCCCGATTGATTTAAGCAAACAATTCAATCGCTTACAGCCTGATTTGCTTTTGATTGATGCATTTGTGCTGTGCGATGTTTTAGAGGCTTATGTTTTACCAGAGTGATTTATATAGCTACACATTTAATACACCGGAACGGTTGATGTTTATTCTTGCGTTGAAATGACTGACTGCCGTTGTGCTTTGGGTTGTAGTTATCGGCGGGGCAAAGGAAATCGACTGGTTCTCTCCAACCGGGGAAAAGATTGAGACCGGCAAGTCGGACATCAGTGTGGTCCGTAACGACGAGACGTCCTCCACTCTCACGATCTACAATGCTAAAATCGATCACGCCGGGACTTACAAATGTGCTGCCAGTACTGCCGATCAGGAGGCTGAATCCACAGTCAACCTCAAAATATACCGTAAAATTTCTGTTTACAGTCTGTCTGTGCCCATATATACACATTTTTAACCACATTAGTAGGTGCTTTAAGTTCATATAATTTATGGACATTTTCCAAGGGGCAACATGGCTAGCAGTGCAACAAAACCTACATTTTATAACACTAATGACACTTTATTATTTGCTTCAGACTTTATTTATTACAATACAAGTTTTTGCTGAAGCGTAACTATGCATTTTTCTTCTAGAAAAGATCACCTTCACAAACGTCCCATCACCACAGGAGTTTACGGAGGGTGATGATGCCATCATTGTGTGTGATGTCACAAGCTCACCTCCACCAACTGTCCTCTGGAAGTACAAAGCTGCAAAAATCCAGTTTGACAAAGATGGTAAGACCAATGGGATAGCATCCTCTCTTTTAACAGTACATATTTTGTCTTTAATTGAAATGTATGGGAAGGTACGTGCGATTGCAGAGTGACACCCAATATTTAGTGTCTATGTGGCTTTAATACTTTCAGTTCCTGTTGTGCTAAATACCTGCTCATTACCTGCAAAAGTGTCAAATAGCAGGTTTGACAAATAGATAATATATCATTTGCCTGGGTAAATCACAAACTAGTAAATGCTGTAAAGTGACATCACATCCATATGGAAAACAATTACTGTTCAAGCTGCATATGACCATAATTGTTGTACTCTATTTATTCCACACATCTGTTCAAACAAGGAAGAAATTAATTATCTTGTTCTTCACAGTTCGTTTAAAGACACTGACTAACAACTACCTCCAAATCCGTGGGATAAGGAAGACCGACGAGGGCATGTACACCTGCGAGGGTCGCATTAAAGCACGGGGCGAGGTTGATTTTCGCAACATCGAGGTTGTTGTTAATGGTAAGGTCTGACTCACCTTTTTGTGAATATAAACTTTGAAGTTCAGGGGTTTATCACTTCCAACCTATAATTTTTCTCTTCTGTCAGTCCTTCCCACTGTAAGAATCCGTCAAGCGGAAACAAATGCCACCGCCGACATGGGCCACTCCACAGTGCTGGCCTGTGATGCAGATGGATTTCCTGAGCCAATGGTGACCTGGGAACGGTAAGCTAACATTCTCCTTCAACAATTCGGTAGGAGAAACAAAGAACTACTTGAACAATCAGTTCAAGGCTTGTATTTTTAAAGGAGGAGTTCAAATAGAAGCCAAAAACTTCAATAAATAAATTAAAGAACTGTTGTGGATGTGGTGTTGAAGGACAAATGAATTTCTGTTGTCATGAGTTTGGTGAGAGGGCATGTTCTCCTCCTGCTCTTGAGGAAGAACCTATAAAAACGAATCCCTTAGGATGATACAGCAACTGAAGGAGCTTTTGTTTGGTCGTGGAATAGGTATACAGGGTGAAGGAGGTGTTTATTTGTCTCAGAATAGCCCGAGTCCTCTCCTCTGACAGAGGTTGTGGTATATTTATTAGCTGCTTGACCTTAAATCAAGAGGTTTCCAGCATGGTCAAGAATCCAATGATTTCAGGAGTGTCTGCACAAAAACCACAAATAGAGTGACAAATTGAAGCCAAATGAAAGACCTACAGCTGAGAGGGATTCGCTAACAGTATATTCTGTTTCTTAATACATTTTTGTATGAGTAAAATCTCTGTAGATATACTGTATATTGAAAATGCTGCCTATTTTTCTCCCCCATTGCTGTCTTGTTTCAATACACTTGTCTTTTTCTCTCAGGAATAACATTCTGCTTGAAAGTGGGGATAAATACAACTTCAATGAAGATGGTTCCGAGATGACTATACTAGATGTGACAAAGCTGGACGAGGGAGATTACACATGCATCGCAAAGAACAAAGCTGGTGAAAGTGAACAAGAACTCAGCCTTAAAGTCTTTGGTAAGAATTAATGAGAGATCTTGGAGGATATCGGTTGAACACAGAACAGTCAGCGTTGAAGATTCAATACTGAGAAATAAAGAATTCTGTTTCATTCTGCAGGGATCAAAGTGGTGTGACATAAAGTTTTCTACCAAGTTCTGCTGTTGCTTGCTGTTCCTCATGTCATCCCAAACCTGTGTGACCTAATGGTTTAATACAATCAAGTGTAGAAGCTGTTAAAAATCAATGAAACCGCATCGTATGACTAGTTAATGTAGCTTGTGTGATGTATTTAGTTCTGAAGCCATTCTGCACCACAGGGACTGAATCCCTAGGACCGCACACTAATAAAATGCATACCAGGAAGAAATTATAATACATTTGGGATAAATGCCAGATGCATAAATGTAAAAGGAACAAGAGTGTGGAGAAAAGAGAGTCCCATAGGTCTTGTAACGCCATGAAACTGACAAAAAGTGGTAGAAATGTTGTTTCTGGGTGATAACCAATCTTTTCAATTATGTTGTTTTAGTGCAACCCAAAATCACGTTTTTGGAGAGCCAGTCTACCATTGAAATGGCCGAACAAGTCACTTTAACGTGTGAGGCCACTGGAGACCCCACGCCCACCATTACCTGGAGCTTTGGCGCCCGTATCTTCACAGAGGGAGAACAGGTAAATCCAGACCCTAAGGCACGAAGGTTTTCTGACTGTGTTGAGTTAACATTGGGACAGGAAGCCAGAACAGTAGCAGTAAATTCATCATTGTTCATATCACAGTGACAGACAGCAGAAGTTCATGAAGGTGGACCTGCCTCTGGCTGTTTCATGCATACATTTTTTTTTGTCTGCAGGAGCATCAAAAGAGGATTTATCAGGTATGAGGTCAGAAGGTCAGGTAAACCTCCTGAAAATGGGCCTGTTTAGATTTTTTTTTAGTCACAGATTAAGGGGCATTTGATAATTGACCATGTGGTGTTTCGATTTCCTGAAGTTCTGAGGTGATGCTGTGTTGATGTGTGGAAACAAAACTTGCATGGCGTTGAATTGTGATGCTATTGCAACAGCTCCTGACAGAAAGAGTGATGATGGACTCTAAAAACATGACATACATGTCTAAATTACATACGCTCTTCTAACACCTTGTCGGCTGCCTACGTAGGGACCACTTAAAGCTGTAAAGGCTGTTGCAGCAGGAAGTCATCGTAATTATACTACCCTCTAAAATATCTTGTTTTAGCTAATTATTTGCTAAATATGTATTTTACCCACAATCCATTGCATACAAATATATCAATATCAGTACTGTGTGAGTTGAAATAGTCTGATTATTTCTGATATTAGCACTATTTTTTACTTTCTACCTCAGAGTACCCCAACTGACTTGTGAACTTGTGTGCCTTTTAGGATGCTCCCTTAGAAGGCAGCTGTCTATGTAGTGGGGGTGTAACAATATACCGATACCATGATTTGATTTATATTATGGTTTTGGACCCACAGTTTGTTTTGGTTTGGTTCTGTTTACTGGCACCAGCAATGCAAAGAACACTAGATTCACTTTTAACTGTATAATAACTTCACTCAGTTTGCATCTTGTTTCAACTCAGTTAAAGTGCAGAAAACTTTAGGTAGCAGCTTTAGGTAGTGATCTATGTTCAGAAATAAGCAAGAAAGTTTTTCCTTACAGCAAACCCCTGCACAGAGAGAGAGAAAGAGAGAGAGAACTGATTATGAAATTACACACTGAAAAAAGTAATTATTTGATTTGTTGGTCTGTGTGGTTTAATTCACAAGTTCATAAATGTTTGCAGGAGTTTCTTGGGGATTATTAGAGCGAAAGAAAAACATTTATGCAATTTTGTGACAAGGTAAAATGAGATCATGCTATGAGTAGTGAATTGCGTTTTTTGTGTAGGTTTTGAATATTGTTGCACCCTTACTATGTGGGCAACAGGGCAGCTCACCAGGTACAGAACTGTTGTCTTAGGCTTTTATATGAAAGATCAATAAAGAAAAAATGTTGGAGATGTTGGTTTTGCTGAGTCACCATCATCACAGTGATCCTGCAGGAGTAAGTTCTGTTTCAGACTGTTGTTGGACTGCTTTGCTGTTTCTAGCTTGTCTGTCTGTCTGTAAATCTCTCACTGTCTTGCTCACCTCATCATGTGGGTGTTGGGTTGTCATAAATGCCAGCTTGTCTTTGCTGGCCTGTGTTGATCACCATCTCAAAATGTCATGTTAACAAAAATGATTAGCAGGTTATTTTGGCTGTATGCTATTCCATTTGTTGGTACAGTATCTTACAGTCTGTTATCTTTGAAGTCACATAAAATTTAAAATTGTATTTCTATAATACACATTCCTGATCTTAACTCTTTCAACAAAATGTAAAAGCTTGCTCTATCTCTGAAATGACATACTGTAGGTTTTGCCTGACGTTTGCTGTGCAGACTGTTGGTTAAAGCCGTTGGCTAAGTTCTTTCTAGGCTCAATTCCAATAGCATGCTTCCTGGGCTCAGCCAATAGCTTGTTTAACCAACCTGTTTTAAAATAATCATTATTTCTGCAGTCTCACTAGTGAAGCAGAATGACACTGGCTAGTCTTTCACAAACTACTGCAAACTCAAATTCAGGTCAGGCTCCATAGTGATGTGGAACGCCCACCTTTCACCGTCCAATCAATTTTGTACCCTTTTATCCTCTTTTTTAATATCCTGTTTCACTGCAAATGTGCCACATTTCTGCAGTAAAATGGTGTTTGAAAACTCTTTCATGTTGGCTTTAAGTAGCTTGGTGTTTCTAATATTGTATATGTGGAAAAAGAATTTGCCACAACACTGTTAATTATTTTTAAACATCACTGTTTTTTAACCTTTTCCACACTGTTAAGCTAAGCATTAGACTTTAGTTCCACGGTTTGTTCTTGGTTGCTACAACTTAGTTTCAGCAACGATATTTCACAGGTTTGGGGTTCTTATCTGAAATGCCTCGGTGTCATGCTAACAGCTTCTGTGCTAAGGAATATAAAAGGTTGTTTTATACCAAAGCTTTTTAAAATCTTCAGATCTGTAGATATTGATCTTAGGTGATGCTTGTTTGGACATCTCCATCTTCTCTTTTATATAGTTGTGCATCCTGGACATCCGCATTCATACATTATGTGCATGAAAATCACTCAGCCGGTTTCCCAAGGTTACAAAGCAGTGAAAAGTCTGAGAATTTCAAGCTCGAAGTAAATAAATAAAATATTATGAATAATATCTAATTATAATTATAAGATTTTTAAAATTTAAATTTAAAGATTATTAAATATCTAAAATATTATAATGTCCACATGGTGCGTATGACTTGTGAAAACAAGCCATAGTGATGCTTAATTTGTGAGAATTTTTAGTTGTATTTTTTTATTGGCAAGTTTGTAAATTGGGCTACATGATTCATTATTAAATGGCCCAAATCAGTAATTTAAATGTTATTATTTTAATATAATTAATAATGTAATTATTAATAAAATGTAATTATTTTAATGTTATCATAATATATTTTTAAAATGCTTTGAATGATGCGGGAATCCTCACTGTGCCTTTCAAGTTTCAAGTTATGTCTTATCTTCTGACTGTAATAGTTGGGTCAATAAAAATGAGTTTTGGACTGTCATATATTGGCGAGTCTGGGATACTTATCAAGGTGGCAGACAAATGAGCAGATGGTTAAAATGGCAGGGCAGAGCACTGCAGGATGTAAAGTATGGGCCACGGACCACAACTTATCACAGTCGTGCTAAAAGACGAGAAGAGTTTAACCTCTGAACAAGAGCCAATGCATCATCCAGTTGCTTGTCATGCCCCCCCGCCCCTGTCTGGGTTTCCTTTAGTTATTTGTAAAGCACATTAAGACTTAAAGGAAGACCAGCAGTATTAAAATGGACACTGAGTGTGATAAGATCGCAGTCTGAGAGGGAGTATTTGGAGATTGCTGTAGTTTTAGGAGAGCACTTGTATTTGAAACCCAGCAGAGAGGTGAGGATTGGGTTTAGATCAGTGTTTTCTTCATTGGTGGCTTTGTCCGCCCTGTCAGGGACCCCCACAGCGGGTGACAGTGGAATCTTCCTTGACCTTGACCGACGGTGGCTGATCAAGTGAAACTCAGATATAGACCCGCTGTCTTTCTGTCCTTTCTTTTGGTGACAGTTGTCACTGGAGCGTAAGACCGCAAAGACCTTTTATTAAATGTATTATCCTGCAAAAGAGAACAAAACAGAGGAATGTTCCGGGTTAAATACAATTTTATCATTGACAGAGGCCGTGGGACGCTGATTGCCCTCAGAAAATCATTTTGATTTGTGCCTCAAAAGTAGAATTTTCAGCATGAAATGAGATGAGATTATGCAATTGATTGGGCTGTGATATTATTGGTTGCGTTATTAATATGTTACAGTTGAATGGCCTTGGATAAATTAGCAGAAAAGTCACGACAGATGCAGAGAGTTACAGTTTTATGAATCACAGCAGTATTAAAGAGGCCGTGTCATGAAAATCTGTTTTCCTTTGATCTTCTGAATTGTTTTGTTCATCATATTATGAAAAGTTTTTGTAAAGAGTTTTTATTGAATTTAAGTTTCAGGAGAAGTGAGGGAGTGGAAAAATGAAACTAAATTATGAGTGTTTTGGCACATGAAAAGCTTTGCTAAAGTTATAAGTAGAACCTCAGGGAAACCTCAGGGAAAAAATGTGTTAATGTAAATTCAGTGAATTTAGGTTTTAATGTGTTTGTCCCATTTGTGCAGCAGCCCCCTGCACTGCAACGCTGATCATGTTTTTATGTCTCATAATTAACACCTCACGCTGTTTAAAAGTGACTTTGCGGCCCCGTCAAAACGCTGCGTGATTCTCCAATTAGTTCTGCTTTAACATGCGCTACTGAGGGCTTCATAAAACTATAAGGCAGGTGCAGAAACATTTGCTTTCCTTTTGTTACCCATATCAAAGTTTAATTGTGTAAATCGGTGAGATTGGAGCAGGCGTGAGTCTTTGGGCACCAGATGTAATCAGATTGATCATGTAATAATTTAAGCAATCACCTGAACTTTTCGTTTATACAGTAGACTCATTCGCCTCGCTCTGGGTACTTTATCAGCCCCGAAAATATAATCAGAGCTTACATCCTTCGCTTAGAGCTCCAGTTTATATTAAGATATTAACTTTAATTAGTGGCAATTAGACTGTTGCGGAGTAAAAGACATTGATCATAACTGTTGATCTCTCGCAGGTCTCCTGGGATGTAGTTAGCTAAATGAAAGCCGCTAATGCGGCAGACTCGGCCTGCAAGCCTGCAAGGGTTTCGCTTTTTCCTGATGCTCTTGCAAAATGTCTCTGCTCTGACTTTTTTGTTGTTGTAAGCACAGACAGACTCGCATTGTTTGGAGCAAGAGCTCTTAACAGGAAGCACATACCACTGCTGGCATCGTTCAGTTAGCAATGTGACTTTTTACATGTATTTTGTATTAGCATGTGTCTGAAGAGATTTGATGTTCATTGCATCGTGCATGTGCACGTTTGACCTCCGTGTGATGTGGGTTGGTGAAGAACTGAAGCCCTTTAACTGGGAAATTTAAAGCATGAAGTGTATGACTTTGTATGGGCTGTATCTCAATGTAAAATGTGGCCCTGCTTTGTGCAGATTGAAACAACAATACTTTCAAGTCAATACTTGCATTTAAGAGTTGCATATTTTAAGTGCTGTACTTCACACAGAAATGAAAAATCTGTCATTATTAATTCAATCTCATGTCATTACAAACCTGAACACTGTTTGTTTCTATGGAAACATTTCTGAAGAGTCTTTACACTTTTCCAATGCAACAGTAGTTGATACAGTGACCAGAGACCATCAAGCTCCAAAGAGGATAAAAGAAAATAAACCCAAATGTTGTTGGTGTTTGCATGTCCAAGCATCATGATATCAGAACTGACGCATTTCACAGTTGCATGATTATTTGCATGAACGATTTCTGTGGATGAAGCTCTCCAATTTCTTTAGCAATATAGCATGAGTTGTACTTTCAAAGAGGATTTTAGCCTGACTTATGTCACTGTAAACTACTGCATGTTAAAAACTTCAAATTGTAAAAATTCTTCAGTTGTCTTTATTGAGCAGCATTTAAGCAAATAATGACAAGATTTTTCATCTTTGGGTGACCTATACCTTTAAAAACACTGAACATCTTATATACCAAAGCATAATGGGTTTTTAAGGAACCAGAATAACTTATAACCTGTTCGAGATTATGTGTGATTTTATGACTTAACTAGAATAAACGACTAGCCAATTCAGGTCTGTTAACTAAAAGAGTTAAAACTAAATCACAAAGAAATTAATAAGTTTCTTTATATAATGGGCTTTTTTCAAACATGCATCATTTGGAATATTGCACATTGTACAGCATGTAAAATATGCATCATTAGTATAAAAATGTCTTTATTTGCAGTGCTTTTGTTCTCAATAACGCAGGACTGCTTCTAAAGGATGGCTTTGCCTCTGTGTTGTGTTTTGTCTGTTTTCTACAGGCTTCTTGGACTCGGCCCGAACAGCATAAGGTAGAGATCCGTATCCATGACTACATAAACTAAATTATGAAGATAGCCATCAACTACATAAACCTCTTTCACACCAGATCAAATCCGTCAAACTGAATTAAAGCATGATGACTGGTTGGTTTTTCATCTGAGAGAAAGCTGTAGTTGTATTTTTGACTTTCTGCTTTAGTGCATGTTTTTTCTCCTTCATAACATTTTTGTGTCAGATTTGTTCCTTTAATGACATCATTTCTTTCATTATGACATCACAGCTGCATTTCTTTCATCTGCAAACATTTTAGACCCCCAAAGAGTTTCATTGTGACATGATGGATTTTTTTGCTGTAATTAAGGCGGCACAAAATGCTTTTCTTGTTGTTTACGTCAATAATTCTCCTTTCCCAGCCTGACAAGAACAGACATTTGAGGAAACCACCTCCATCCAACCTTTGCAGTTGGCTGGTCTGCATTATTAAACAGACCTTTCTGTCGAAAACTTTGGCCATAAATCTTTGATGATTCAGTGTTCTCACATTGCAAATGAATAAATAGAGCTTTATCTCGGAGAACAATGGGAGATATAATCAGCTGAATGGTCCGATTGAAACGTGTAGTGTTCATTTAGCTGTAGGGTGGTGATTCAATGATACGGGCCCTGTCTTGACCCCAATATCATGCAGTCATTCACGTCCCGTGGTGCAGGGGGTCACGGTCTGGCCGTTTCACCAGAGCAGACGGGGAGAACTGTGGGAACGAGGGCCGGAAGTGGGCTGGACGTGGCTCAGTGCTCCTAGTAGGATTTTATTCAATTAGCCCAGTCTTATGTCTTAGCACTTATGTAAGTGTTACTCAGTCTTGCAACAACACCGGCATAATTCTGGTCTCTGACATGACGCCTTGGCCACTTTTATTTACAGAAATGTTTTTTTGAGATTGTGGCTTTACTGCAAAAAAAAGAAACGTCTTAATGAATATTTTTGTCTTATTTGTTTGAATGGACAAATGTTACTGGAAAACTTTCTTTCGGTAAACAAGCTTAAGATTTTTAGAAATAAGTTTTTTTTCTTTCGCAAATTAAAAAGCCCTATTCGCAAATGGTTTTTAAATTACTTTTGTTTTAAGGCTAAACCTCACCAATTTATATTATTGATATATGCTCAATAATTTAAAATCATTGTGTTTAATGGGGTAAGAAAACTTCAATTAAAAACATTATTATAAGTCTCATTAAATTACACAGTTTTGCTTCTCAAGTAAATGTATGTTGTTTTATGATATTAAGACATTTTTACTAGAAAACATGAAGAAACTGATTAAAAAATTATTTTTCTGCAGTGTGGACAGAACTATAGAGAAAGCAGTTTTTATTTGCTGGTAGAGCATGGAATACTAATGTTTTGCTTGATGAAGTCCTCAGAACTCCAATGCATTTCCTGTCCTCATTACCGTCCTGTCTGAGGGTGTGTGTGTGTGTGTGTGTGTGTGTGTGAGAAAGTGAAAGAGAGTTCATTCCATCCATTCTAATATCTATTCAACCAAAGGAAGCAGTTTAATGCACTGAAAATAGTCCTGTTTGGCCAAGTGTTTCTTTCTGGCTAATGAACAATATTAAGGTTGCTAAAACAAATCACTTATACATCTCTTTTTTTCATTTTTATGATGGCTCGCTTTACTTGAACCTGCATATAAGGCTGGGAAATGAGAAAGTATAGCTTGCAACCACAGATGCATGACGTTACACGCAACACGACAAATGAAACATTTGATCTCCTCTGCCACAGCTAACTAAAGAATGTTATTGTATAATATTGTATAAAACATTTCCTCAAACAGGCTGCTTGCTGTATGTATGTTTGACACTCCTGTATAGGGAAATCATTCTGTGGTGGAAGTAACCTTGGCTATGGGCATCACTCATCTTCATAAGACCCACAAGGCTAACCAAAACCACAAAAGGTGTAGGAAAATGCTAGCGTGTTTAGCTTCACGTTTACCTTGTAGCACATCTCAGAAATGAGCACTGGGACGTTGTGAGATGGTCAGAGTCCACAGAGTTCATGTGACATAGTATGATAAAGTAACAGTTGTGGGCAAATGGCTTTCCCAGCCTCGCACGCTGCATTATTGATGTTCCCCCTCATGTCTTCAGTCTAGAGACTCAGCACACAAAAGACTCTTATTTATATCTGCTGTTTGCCGTTTCCTCTTTATCCGTGTTGTTTCTTTCTTGTACAGCTGAATAGCTTGCATTGCATACTTAAATAAAGAATTGTTCTATCACATTGTCATTTTTCAGAAAGAGAAGGAATTTTTAAGTTACAGAGAAATTGCTGCATAATGGCTTTAGGAAGGGAAGGATAAACTTGCTCATTTACAAACCTAGGTGGATGTATTATATACAGAATAGACCCTGAATGTTGAATGTAATCTAATTTAGGTTGTCAATCATTAGAGGCTGTTTAGTTAGAGACCAAGTTTTGGTATATAGCTATTCATTTTGAGTAATTAAGTTTTTGAGTGACAATTTTTTTCATACACAATATATACATATTAAAATGATTAAGGTATTGAAATAATGATGTATTACCTATTAGTACTACTGTATATAATGCAAAATAATTGCATATATTATTTGCAATAATATTGCAGTTCATATTTATTTGTGTGAACTATTTCAAAACTCTGACTGTCAGAAATGTAACATTATAGTATTTTAATTATTGTATAATATTATATATTGTGTATATATATATATATATATTGTATACGTTTCAAAACTGTGATTTGTGCCTCTGAAGCCCTTGTTTCACTCTGTTGAAAAACGAACATGAATAGTGTCATGTGTTCATCTGAAGACTGAGGGAAGTCTTTCAGTGATTTTTTAAAAAGGCAGTTTTTTATGTTATCTCTGTGTTCAGAGTCCCGGGGGTGATGTGTTGGTCCGCAGCGACGCTCGTGTGTCCTCACTCACACTGAAGTACGTCCAGTACACAGACGCCGGCGAGTATCTGTGCACTGCGCGCAACGCCATCGGAGAGACGGCACAGCCTGTGAATCTGGAAGTGCGCTGTGAGTCTGTCTATAGCCTCATTAGCTTGTATCTGCTCAATGTACTGTTTGATATCCCTCAAAGGCAAATGTTTAATTCACAGCAGTGTCGAGTTTGGCATGTCAAGATACTGAGCTTGGCTGCAGTCCAGAGAGCATATGGTAATTTAGTTGTGGGCAATGTTGTGAAAATGTATAAAAAATGCTGCCATACCCCTTAATTTTTATCCCCATGCACTAATACTTCTTCTAAGGTGGAAAACATCTTCTAAGGTGACTTCAGAAACATGCTACCAATATGGAAATAAATAGCATTATGATAAATAGCATTATGAACAGAATTGATGCTTAATATATAGTTATGTGGAGCTGAATTAGGGTCCAATGAGATTTCACTGGGGGCAGGGCTACCCATCACAGTGCGAAATGTAAACCAAGCACACAACAAAGTATTTTAGCTCATCATTGCTGGTAAAAAACCCAAACTTAGATTTACATGCAAGAGATTTATTGCTTGTCTTGTTGTGTCACACCTGGTTAGGACACTGCGACTGAGCAGACAGCATTTAATTTGATCTTAATGAAACTGAGGCTGTTGGGGAACAAAGTGCAGCGTGTTTAATCTGTATCTGTGTATCAGTTGCTCAGCCGCAGAGCATTTAAACACTTGTGTCTTTTCTGTCAGACAAAACACTCCACCTCATTCTTCTTTGTGTCACAACAAAATAACGAATGCATTTATATTTTCCCCGATTTTTAATATCACGGCAACATGTAAAACAATGTACCCTTGATGTTTTAATAGTCATGCATATAAGGCTAAGCACTAGCATTCCGTCCCATTGTGCTCCCCCCACCGTGCATGTTTGCATTTATTTTCATGTTAGCTGAGGCGTATGCTGTGAAAATTCAGCTTCCCTCCTCGCGCATTTTCTTGTGTTTGTAACAGCATTGTTGAGCTGGGACTAATGACATCTGAAGCTCTGATGAATGTGAGAACAGCAGAAATGTCTCAGAAGGCTGGGAGCTATTCACACATAGTCCGGGAGGGACCGCGGGCCCGGCGGTGTCTGTCGCATGCGCCTCATGCCTGCATGCGGTCGGCCTCATGCATGCTATTTAGGGAGGCTTCTAAGGGGAGGGGCCTTTTCAAGTCAGTGAGGATCAATTGGCTTTTTACATATCCCTGCATATACCCTAGACATGTTGAACAACTTGCAGCCTCAAGCACAGCCCACTATTGTGTTTTAAAGATTCAGTGCTTCGCTGTGTTCTCAAGCCATGTGCATTGGGATGTTTAACCACATAATCTTCTGAATAAAAACATCAAAGATGATGGAAGAGGCGGTTTGTTCGCCCACTGAGGATATAGACGGGCGATAGGTAGATGAAGGGTCAGCGCAACCTGCGGGTTTGTTTTCATTCCTGCGCTTTGCCTTTCATCACAGATGCCCCGAAAATCCAGGGCTCAGTGACTGTGTACACGTGGGAAGGCAACCCGTCCAACATTAGCTGTGAAGTCCTGGCTAACCCCAGCGACGTGTCTATTATGTGGCTGCGAGATGGGATCCAGCTGCCCAGTGCTAACACCACCAACATGAAGATCTACAACACGCCCTCCGCCAGCTACCTGCAGGTACGGCCCACACAGACGCCTTGCTGAGAACATAAGCTCTTAATAAACGCGTCAAGCTGAAGGATCTAAACTCTACCACGTCAGAAAGCGTGTGGGTGAAAAAATAAAGTTAAAAGAAGCTAGATCTTCAGATAAAGGAATGATCATTTTCTTTCATCTTGCTTAAAGACATTTTGTTTGCATTTTAATCTGCCCATTTTTTCAACCAGAAATACTCATTTTATATTACAGTACATTACAGTAATCACAGTAGTATTTGCAGTAGAATTGCAATAACATGTAATAAAATGGAAAATTATAGAAAGCATGTTATATATTAAAATATTAAATATTAATGTTAAAATTAATGTCACTTTGTTAGCCATTGTGCATAATGTCAATGCATCCCTCACAGTATTCAAGAAACTGTCATTATTATGAATACTAATTAACTTCATAACTCTATAACTTTGTACAGAACTTCATGTTACTGCCTCCATCATAAATCTCTTAATTGTTTTCCTCACCTTGTAAGTCACTTTGAACAAAAAAATATAAATATGCATGTTTTTATAGCTCCTTAAAAGTGTTTTTATGCAAGTGGTTGTTTCTTTAGCTTCTTGTGATTTTGAAACGTGACCTGGGCATGTTTTCATGAGATAGTGTTGCTGTAGGGCATTGCTGCAGCCGTGTCTCATCAATATTGTAGCGCGGGGAGCGGGCGGACAGGAGTAAATACACATTCTCCTAATGGAATGACAACAATATAACACATGACTGAAGAGTAAGTGCCCAGATAGGTTAATGTATTCACATCTGCCACAGGTCAATCCAGAGTCTCAGAGCGACTTTGGCAACTACAACTGCTCTGCTTCCAATGAGATCGGGACCGAATCCAAAGAGTTCATTCTGATCCCAGCAGGTATGTTTTTCCATCGATCACACTAAGCTTAAACATGCACAGTTGGTTATGGCAGCAGTAAATTACATTAACATCGAGTGTTTGGGTGCATTTTGGTAGCGGGGTGCCGTGTTATAAATGACTCAATATCCTTGGTTGTGTTCGATAAAGTGTAATACAATACTGCAAATTTTCTTACAGAACACAGATCTGTGTAATCTGTCTGTGTAATAGAGCCTAACACGTTTTCTTGCTGAGTATTGTAACGTGTCTAACGTGTTGCAGATGTGCCCTCGGCGCCTGCCATCGCTCAAGTGCAGCCATACTCCAGCACAGCTCAGGTGCTTTTTGAGGAGCCCGAGTCCACTGGAGGGGTTCCTGTGCTGAAGTACCGGGCGGAGTGGAGGGTTACGGGCAGAGGGAACTGGGTTCAGCGTGTCTATGAGGTGAAAGATGGTAAGTTTGTTGCACAAACCTGTTTTAAATGACATTTCAACACTGTGTGGATAAGACATCCTGTTATCATGGATTATGAGATTGTTTTTACTATTTTGAAATAAAGGCAGCATGTAGCTTCATTCTGATGTTTGCTTTGTAGAGCTTTCTTGCTCCATAGTCGTCTCTGAAAGTTCATAAATAAATCATTCAGGAGTCATTAGGATATTTATTAAGCCATGATCATGTTAATATATGACTATTGATAATGCCTATTTTGTATTTAGCCACCTGGGGTTACTGTGTTTGCATTGATTAAATACTAACCATAGTGATTTTACATAAGGAAGCTATTTTGCTACTCTAGAATATGTATCTTTTGTAGAAAGTTCTTACAGAAAACCTGGTAATTTGGCGTATTTTAAGTACAATAATTTTATATAATAAATATGCAGTTTTCTAGCTGAGCTGGTCTTTACAATTTTTTTATTGGGTAGAAATTGCTTTTTGTCAGTGCAATCTCTGTAAAATCTTTTCTCCAGTAAAAGTCCCTGAGATTCATTGATTAGACGGTTTGGGAGCTCTGATTACATTTTTTCTGAAGAGGTTGATGTATGTTGTTATTGCTGTTGTAAAAAGGAATGTATACATATAATCAACCTCATTCACAAAACCATAAACGATTCATAAAACCTTTCTTGTGTCACATTCAATAGTTATAACAGTAAATTCAATTTTACCAACATTAATGTACTTTTAATGAATGAGGCTCAACAGGTGTAACATGTCCACTGTGAATCATGTTGCAGTAGGTTTTTGTTTTTTTTTGTTTTTTTTTTTAAAAAAGAATCTTATCACAGTATCACAGTGGCTTATAGCCTTAAATGTCAAATTTACTTCCTCAGCGTTCAGCAACAAGGTTTAATGTTGCCAGTTTAACAGCCTGAGACTCGCACGCACGCTGTTGTTGTTTATGAATTAATAAATGGGCTTTTGATTAAATCTGCTTCCCGCTCTTTCACGGCAGGACTGAGTTCTGTCACAGTCACGGGCCTCAAACCCGAAACCGATTACGAAGTCAGGATGTCTGCCGTCAATGGCAAAGGTGAGGGGGAGAGCAGCCTGCCGGTGGTCTTCAAAACCGAGCGCGTCCGTGAGTATCACGTTCTTCGGTCTTAAGAGCACATTGTTCTGTCAGCATGGGCGCAGGGTGGTGTGACTGCCCACACGCTTCATCATCACACATTCTTCATCATCATCATCACACATACTTCAACAACTAGTGTGAAGTCTTGGGCAGACAGAGATTATGATGTGAGATGCACATGGCGGTGTTAAAGAGCAGAACATGACGATTAAAGTGGGCAAAAGTGTCACATTATATCCACAGTTTATTAGTTAACAGTTTTTCTTTGCCAGTCGAAATAACATGCAAATAAATTACAGACCCTTGGGATTAATTCTCTCATTTTACTGAATTAGAAATCCTACGCGTCGTAGCGCCACATCATGACATTATATTATGGGTGAAGTGTGAAATCTTTTTGATGTTAATAAACTTTCTCCTAAACTAATTCAATGTGCAATGAGCCTTTTGTAGGTTGATTAGCCTGAAAAGTGTAAACACTGACTCTTTAGGGCTATCAAAATATTGCAAAACATTCTGACTCAACCAATCGCAAGAGTTTGGGGCGGAGCTGTCTGTTTGACTGACCAATCACAGATGGTGAAAACAATAGAATCATCTTATTGTGTTTTTTATTTTGTGGACGGTGTTAGATTTGTGCCACACATATTGGTTAGAATTGTTTTTCCAAGAAAGCTGGATTTTAGTCTCATCTGACCACAAACTCATTTTCCACAATGCAATTGGGACACTTGTGCAAACGTCAGGCATGCCATTACATGTTTCATTTTGGGCAGGTTTTTTCTGGGTGCCCACAATATGAGCCAGTACTGATCCGAACTCTTGAAATCCTGTAGCTCTGTAGCACCTCTCACAAAAATGTTGAGGGGCCATTTTTAGGTCTTGTCTGGGTTTTTTGACAGCAGTGCCCAGTTCGATATCCAAACACTTCTGTATTATGTTTTACCTTTTCCTTCCCTTCTGCGTGATATGTATTATTCATTGTCACAGACAAACCTTGTGGTTATTTTAATCATTCATAGGTTGGCCTATAGAAGTGCTATGAATATAAGTTGAGAATTTCCTCAACTGCTTATTTATTCCTCAATAATTACAAACAGCCAGTCATTTTTTCATTTTAGTGTACCATTGTAATTCTGTAAAATGAGATTATTGGTAAACAGACTTAATACATATGATTGCATATGACTAGAGTTCCTGCTGCTTAGCAATATATGCTGTCCATACCATGCATCAATGATTTCTTATATGAATAATTGATTCACATACGTATGCAGAATTTAATGCCCGTGTCCTATTTTCCCACACGTAGAACAAGATGTTCTGCTCTCATCAATCAGACTCCTAATGCCTGAAAATATCAATAAAAACTAACCCTAGCACAGCACACTATGGGAATATTTTTGCTTTTTATTGATATTCTCACCACATACCAGACACGTTTGCCCTTGTGCTCCCCCTGGTGGTTGCCAGTGTGATAAATTGAACGTTCGGTATAATGCCACTATAATGCACTCACCACATTTTACATTGAGATTAATTTCCTGTCAGTACAGAGAATAAAACCATTTTGTGCGCTCATATCCAGCATATATTCTAGAGTGATGTGAAAGCTCTGCTATCTGATATTATTACCAGCTTTTAAACTTTGACTTCAGACTTTTATTTACGTTTGATGTGGTTTGCGTTTTACATTTTATATTTCCTTTTTCACCATTTGTTTTTTCTCCACTGGATCCTTTAGGTTATTCTTATGCGAGTAAGTGTCTCATAAACCACCGTGATCATTATGTTATACATTTTTTATAGTTCATTTATTGTATGTATTTTTTATTTTCTCTTGTAGTTTAATTTAGTTGTTTTTATTCTAGAAATGTTAGCATTTAAAGACCCCATGAACTCAAACTGGAGATTTTTTGTGCAGTCATGTTCTTGCATTGCAAAGGGTCAGAAATATTGATGAGTCATCATGCACTTAAAAGCTATAAGTCATTTAAAAAAGCTATTTATAAAGTTTTTAAAAGATGTATTTCAGTACGGCATACATCAACACAGAAAAGAGAACGACAGTTTCTCCGATTCATGAGGTCTTTAAGTTGGGATGACAGGTTTCTGCTTTGTTAAAACATTAAATAAAATGAGCCATTTAATTGTTACATATGTTTTCTAGATGGAATTTTTCATTTTTTCACTGAGAAAACAGGTTTGTTATCAAGCCTTATAATAGTCTTTAGGATTATGAGTTTATTATTTTACAGTATAGTGTGTCCCAATACCCTTTTACAGTAAATATCAGTTTGTTATCAGTTTGTCTCCCTCATTCTGTGTCAGTAAAATTCTTCCTTGTCTTTCTCTTCAGCAAACTCACAGTTAATCCAGTTTTTTATCACCCATGAAGTATTTGAAGTTTCTCAACTTTAAATATTTCTGTAGCACTCCCCATTTCTGTAGGTCCCCATGAGATGCACTTACAGTATCACAGGCTGTGTTCAGAACTAATGCATGAGCCTGAAGTATTATAAAATACTTCAAAGGTTTATCTGCTTATTCATTGTGAAAATGATTGACAGCTTATTTCTCATAACTAGTATAAGGGGTCTGAACAAACCACTAACTTTAAATATTACATTCGGATGCTTAACCAAACATTGTTTGTGCCGGGAACATAAATGATATTTCACATTTATTAGTTTTGACTTGCATGTAATGAAAACAATAAAATAAAACCCATAGATTCAAGGGACCAGATTATTATAGACTTTGCACTTTGTATTATTCCAGTTAGCAACCATTCAGATCACCCTAGCAACAGCATAGCAACATCCTAGCATCGAACATCCTAGCATTGTGGGTTTGTACTGGTACCTCTTACATTTTATTAAAAAAAATGTTCTTTTTAAATCTGTCCAGTTGCTTGTCAATCAGAGAAAATCCTGCTCAATGTGTCTCTGCTTTTTCACATTCAATGTTGTGATTTGTGTTGTGATTAAAACCATTTTAAGTTTTAAGCTTGGTTTTATGTTTCTCTGCAGTTTGGTCTAACCTTTGACTTCTTTTTCGCATAGTTACATTGTGTCTGTATTTTGTTTTGTATCTTTCATGCAACCTCTTCCAATTTCCTTTCAACCAATCATGTGCGTGCATACGATGTGACTGTGTCATGTGGCTTGCATGGTGCTGGTGATGTCATCCACACTGACGAACAGAAGGTAAACACTCAGAGCTTCGGCTCCACCCCTTTCTCACGTCCAGTATTAACCTCCCTCTCACATCACAATCGCTGCATTTTATCCCTAACCGACCATTGCGTCTTACTCCTGTCACAATTCTAGAATTAAATCTCCTCAGACAGGTCATGTAAATTCATCTATTCCCAATTTTAACAGAGAACGTTACCCTTGAGCAAACATTGTGCCTCGATGGCACATTATCTTCTGTGGCGAATACGGAATCAGAAAATGTTGATGCGGTGTTCTGCCATCCGTGGAAATGACATCAAAAGCTGTGAGGCTGAAAAACATTTCCCCAGAGCCATCACTGTGTTCAACGATCTCACTCTTTTATATTCAGTCTAAACATTTTGACAAGCAGCAGTTTTACAGCTGTTTTACACCGACGCTTCTTTTATCCTGTGCTGCTTTGAATATGCTGCCACCAATATGCAATTATATTCAAATTAGGAACCTGTAAAACGCAACAGAAAGAAGTAGTCGCCTCAGTGGTTTATTCTTTAGTTTTGATTGGTTACTTGCACCGCCCATGTTTCCTTTTCCTACACTTTGAGAGCTCTACTCCTCTACCGTACTTTAAAGTTTTTGCTGTTTTAAGATGCGTGTATGTTTATGAAAGTCATTTCTGCTAAAATGTACAGAGTCTCTTTTAGGTTTATAAGTGACTGTCGTTTTGAAAATGTGTCAAATGATTGGAGTATGTTAGGCAGAGGTTTGTCTGAAACGTAAGCCCAGCTGACAGCTTTTAGGTATTTTACGAGAACAATAATTGGCTCGTGAAAATGATGCTCAGCACAAAATTGAGCGCATTTGCGTGTTGCTCGATTTGCATAATTCCTTGAGTGAATTGCATTAGTAGTGAATTCCCTGCGGAAGGTTTAAATCTAGTTGCAATTAAGTTAATAAACTGAGTCAATTTGCAAACATGTAAACATCTAAAAATGTAATTTATGGCTGTATTCTCTCTTGTGTTTATCGTCCTTGTGTTCACAGTATCCTGGGGGGACAGATGGTCCCGAGTAAAATTGCTCGGTGCTGTGCTACAGTTTTTTTTTACCTTTTATAATATAAGAGATAATTGTTGATGGACAAGCCCTTTAAACTGTCATTCAAGCATAATGTAATAATTTTTTCGGGCTGTGTGTGTTCAGAATACATGACTAATTGGACTGTATACTTCCAGGTACTGAAGCCTCTTGTGTTGGAGAAGTTACTGATGTATCGATGCTATTGATTTGCACACAAATGCATAGACAAAAGTGTTAAAAGAATGATTAATATCAGGCTGAAACAAAGTCCTTAAACTACAGTAACATAAAA
>JBAJNP010001773.1:38769-56011 GCA_036877545.1 Yasuhikotakia modesta | reverse complement strand
TGTTATAATAAATAAATATAAGAAAAGTATAACTATTTATTTCGAAATAAACCAACCATTTATATTATAATTTGTAATATGAACACATATATAGAAAGTTGATCAATATATAATATTTGTATATCAGTATACAAAGTATTATAATTCACTTACAATGTTTGTTACGCAAAATTCATCTAAATAAACTGATATAAAAAATAACGACGCCAGCAGGCCTGATATCGATAAATATAAAGTTCAATACTCTGTAACTTTATAATGTTGTCTTTCCCTTTCATTGAATGACTCTCACTATATTAATAACGTAATAAACTGACTCGTAAAACTGATGTCTTTCCGATCACAGGACCGCGCTGACGGACTGTCTAGCTCCTCACCGAGCGGGCGACTCTCTCAGCTCTCCTCGCTGAACCAGGCAGCGTATTCCTCGGCTCCCCCTCTCTGCCACACGCCGGCCTCCGACTTCCAGCCGCCCTACTTTCCACCTCCATACCCCCAGTCCTCACTCTCCTACACCCAGAGCCAAGACACCGGATACCCGCACTTACCGGACCCCTATCCGTCCATCAACTCCCTCCATCAGCACCAGCAGGCAGCTTGGCACTCTCAGCGTTCTCGCTCAGAGGACGCGGGGCTTCTCTCACAGTCACACCGGGCTCTGAGCTTAGACCCGCGGAGGGAGTATCCGGGCGTACCGCGGCTTCTCCATCATGGACTGGGTGAAGGTGCAGCGGCTCTCGGGGAAGGTCCTTTAGGAATGCACGCAGTGGGGCATCACGGTCTGGATGACCTTCAGGTGAGATTAATCCCTTCATTTTGTAATAAATGTCTATGGTCATTTTCACTCATTTCAACTCGTGTCATGAGAAACAAACTTAAAACTGGCCCAAAAACCTAATATATAGCCGCCATTAAATATCATTGGACAGTAATTTACATTGAACATTATATGTTTTTATTAGTATGATCTGTTTATGCAAATGATCTTTGTCGTGAAGTTTAATGCACTCAGTTTTTGCGTCACAATTATTTACACTTAAACCACTTTGTCTTTATTGTATTTATGTTTATTATGTCCGTCTAAATATATTGTCCGCTTGACATATATAAACCTCTATTGTGTGTTTATATTATACCCTGAATGGTAAATGAAATAAACAGGCTAATAGACTATATAAAGGTATTTAATATAGTCTATTAAATACCGGTTAAAGGTATTTTTAATATAATGTCATTCAATCTAATTTTAATGCATTATAATTTATTTAGTAAATATGATAGAAGAGTTAAACACGTGTTAGTACATGTATTTCGTACATTGTATTTAAAACGTAAAATTAGTATTTTAAATACCATATTTTTAAACGATGATCGAGTCTCTTTTTATTTACAGGCGACTGTAGTGAATTATATTGTCCTTCATAAAGTATTACAACGTGTTACAGTTTCTTAAACCAAAAAATCACCATTATAAATAAAGACTTAATTCTTCTTCTGAAGAAAGATTTAATTCTACAAACTCTATTTTAATTCGATTGATTTTCATACAGCTACATGATCTGCGCTCGTCCTGCAGCAAACGGCGGGCAGGTGCACAACGAGTTAATGTCTTTCTGTCGGGAAACTCACAGCGAGTCCAATCGGTTTTCCCGGCCAATTATTCCACAAACAAGTGCAGAGGAAGCCAACAGTTCTGAGAACTGAGTTAAACTGGTGATAAATAACGCTGCAAATAAGCGTAAATAATACCCGGTCAGTTCTGAGACTTCTGATATATGCTTGATGTGATTTCGATTTTACATTTCGAAATATCCAACATTTTAAAACGGGAATCACATTGAGATTTTATTTAAATCAAGTTTTCTATCTATACGTCATTAGTTACAGTGACGTCATAAAATCCTAAACGTTTTCCATGTTTTCCAAATATTTCTTCTACACATAGTTTTACGGAGATCTTATGACAACATCTGCTAGCGAAACAATATTTTAGCTTCGATAAAGGAATAGTTACATTTCTAGCAGTAGCATCTAATAATGGTTAGAATAATAATTTTCACTTAAATATCGATTTTTTTACTGCCCGTCAGTTTATACGATTTAAATAATGACCTTAAACCTTAATAAAGACCATCAAACCTTAAGCAGTGCTGTTCGCTCAAATGTGACCATTGCTATGCTATTGTGTTTTAACAGGGTATGGAAGAGGCATCTGCATTGGGAATTCTGGACCACTCTGTTATCAAGAAAGGTGAGAGTTTGTACCCCTGGTGCATATAAAGGAMGGGCCGACCTCTCCAGCTAAAACAGGATTTTATGTCCTGGTGCTCAGACATGATACATTAAAGGATTCAGCCAAGCACACACACACACACACACACACACACACACACACACACACACACACACACACACACAATAATTCAGCTTTGAAATTTCATTTTAAGTCAAGAAATCCTGTAGCCTCTGCTTCACCCTTAAGGCACTTGTGGTAATGAACTGTGCATGGTCATATGAGAGAAAGAGGGGGATTAGAAGCAGGCAAAAGGGGGGAAGAGAGCAGATAATAAAGTTGCGAATTCACAACATCACTCTTCCAGAACAAAAATGATTTCCTGACAGGAAATGGATAGTTAATTAGAACCGTCCTTTGAAACACGTTCGGCTCCCAGGCTGCACTTTCATCAATTATTTTGCATGAATTTAAATGCATTGCGTTTATTTAGAGCAGTATGAAATCCCGCGTATTTACCGAGCAACAGAATGGATCAATCGTAGACTCACGGGTATGGGGAGATTTCTGTGCGGAGAACAAACCAAAGCCCACATGAATAACCGGATCTCCTCTCGGAGCTTATGACACTCCGCCAGTACCGCGGCCGCGCGTTCAGAGCCCGTTTGTGTCCGCAAATCAGTGATGCGCAGCAGGGCGTAACGAAGACGCGCACGCCGCCCACGGAGACCAGAAAGCCAATACTAAACCGCTTTAACATCTACAATATAGGATATAGATCATATAAACAGTAACAACATGCCACCGTGTGCCAATCCAGGGAAAGGGGGAGGTGAGATGCGCTCCCACGATGCCACAGTGCGCGCAATCACACTCACACACACCGAATAACTTTAAAGACATGCAATGGTGGCCAAAAATGATGTCAGGAGGATATTTACACAATATTTGCATTGAATGGCCCCACAGGTTCGGATGCTCAATATTTGGGAAATACGGAGGGCCACTGAGTTTGAGGTATTTCATTTATAAAATGAGTTGAGAGAAACTACAGCGTATCACGGAATATGATTTTATTCTAATATACAAAAACGCCTTTAGGAGAAAAATACAATAAAATAACTGAACTCAATAATGTTAATCGTAATATTTCGTTGGTCCTCCTTTGTTTTTGATCAGAACAGACAATCTTTGCGCACTTGCGTGCGTAAATTTTCACAAATTCTTCCATGCAAATTTTGATCCCATGCAAACTGCATGCAATACATTTTAGTAACAGTTTGACGTCGATTTCCATGTAGGTCGGCCATTAATCTTCGCCACTAGCTACTGTACATTCAATAATTGTTTAAGTAAAAATTCTGCATTCGTTTTTTGGGGCTAGATTATCATCACCTCTGAAATAACCTGCCTCCACCTCTTAACTGTGTAAGTCATACGGCATGTTCTCCAGCGCCATTGATCCAGCCCACACAGATGCGACAGACGGCCGATTATGCGACTAAAAACAAATGAAGCTTTTTAGGGATGATGTCACAAAGATCCCTGAGCTCATATTATAAGCAAAGGAAGTCATTGCAAACAGTGTCATTATTAGAGCTGAATGAGGGTTTATGTCTTAATTCCTGCGCTTTGACATATAAATACATTGTAAGGCGAGAATAATCTTTATTAGGGCGGTAAATGTTCAATGTCTGTTTTCAAAACGTTTAAACGCTTCACAGCCTAATTTTCGGGTTTTGCTATTTTATTAAACTGTGTTATTTTCAAACACAATCGTTGGTTCATTTAAAAGTCATGAGGCAGAAACTTTAATGCCAAACACACACAGAAATGTTTGCGCGCACAGCAGATGGGATGAAGTCTTTTCCCCATGGAGACGCAACACCCATTTCAAAATAAGAGTGAGAAACATACATGAAACACTGTCATTACCCAACAACAGATGTCAACCTGTGGGAGTCTTTGACTAAAAAAGGTTTTCGTAACAGCAGGTCAAATACAAAAGCACAAATTATCACTTTTCTGGAATCTTATCACTTCTTGTAAAAATAAGACATGACTCTCATGAGATGTTCTGTAGTTCTGGCAAGCGCACTTTAAACCACTTTTATGTTTCTGTAGTTCCTGTTCCATCAAAGTTAAATGGTTCCGCGGTCTCTGCCTTGTCCCTTACTAAAGACGGACTGGGCCTGGGGGGCGTGTCCAACCCCGCAGAGGTCTTCTGCTCGGTCCCCGGCCGTTTGTCTCTCCTCAGCTCCACCTCCAAGTACAAGGTGACGGTCGGAGAGGTGCAGAGACGCCTGGCCCCACCCGAGTGCCTGAACGCTTCGCTGCTTGGAGGAGTCCTGCGCAGGTAAACGCAAGACAGAGGGAGGAAAAGAGTGGAGAGAGAGAACAAGTAAATAATGAAACCGTATGACCAGAGGGCATCAGACACCAGACATCATCACTGACTGATTTTTGGCCATCAGTCCTGGAATCAAAATGTATAATTTAGTCATTTATAATAGATGGAAATCTCTCAACAAGAGCAAAGACAGAGATGTGTGGTTCTACACAGACTCCGGGTTCCACCGGGAAAATTGTTCTATTTTGCATGGTTCTAATTTAATGCAGTTTCTGTGTTTTTACAAATTAACACCCAAAACAATTTGCCTGAATTTCTTATTATTTGGTCATGTCTTTGGTATATAGCACATGCACTCCAAAATAATCCAAAATACTGCATCACAAATTTTTCCATTAATTAACATATTTTTTCCCAGCATTCCAAATTCCTGCTTTAAAATCCAAAGTGGTGTTTGACATATGATTTCCACCGTATAGAGTGTAAATATTAGGTCTGTATTTTGATAGTAGGAACAGATGTGAGACGTTTGGGAAATGCATCTGTGAGGCGCTAATCTTTTTTTCCCACCTCACCCAGAGCCAAATCAAAAAATGGAGGCCGCTGTCTGCGAGAACGTCTAGAGAAGATCGGACTCAACCTGCCCGCCGGCCGTCGAAAGGCAGCCAACGTCACGCTCCTCACAGCTTTGGTGGAAGGTACCAAAATATTTAATAAAATCAGACACTTACATATCATCACATTATCACTGCTGCTTTCATATAGCCTCGTACCTGCTGCTGTAATTGTCCCAAACACAGCATACGCACTACATTAAAAGTCCTTTAGTTAAGCAAACTACAGGAACATGTAAATGTGAGACAGTAAGGCCCCAGGGAGTGTTACCTGAAAAATTGGAACAACGTTTTCAGACGTTCATCCTATTATCACCTCAAGGTTTCCGTCAGCATGTTGAAAATATAATTTTTTCCCCAGGTGAGGCAGTTCATCTTGCGCGGGACTTTGGATACGTGTGCGAGACCGAGTTTCCCGCCCGGGCCACAGCGGAGTATCTGTGCAGACAGACCGATCCAGATCAGCTGTCCACACGTCGCAGTATGTTGCTGGCCACCAAGTGAGTACCAGAGATCCACGGGGGGAAAGTCATATTGTTTCCTTCATCTGTTGTCTTTATTAAAGCTGCAATCTGTAACTTTTAGTATTAAAACAAATCAGTCAGTTATTCACGACAGTTATTCAGCAGAATTCCTTCTTGACATCCATGTTAAGAAAATAACTCTACATGTAATCTGCAATTTTATCTTTCAAACAGAGATGGTGGTATTGAGGCAAAAGTTACAGATTGCAGCTTTCAGCAAAATTGTTTGCAAAAAAATACACCACACTATACACTGACATTAAAATGTGTAAATTCTTTAAACAGTTAAATAAACAATAATCATCAAGGCTGTAAAATACTCTTAACTGAAATACTGAATGTCATTTAAAATGCATATATATCTACAGTGATATAAAATGAATCTAATGGCACAGATTCTGTTTTCACTTTAATTTGTGAACACAGTTTAGCACCACTTCAAAATCATTAGCTTGCTGCAATTTTTGTTATTGAAACAGCTAATTTATCTGTGATGTTTGTCGCGCTGACATACCTCTCACCTCTGCTTCCGTGTCTGCAGGGAAATTTGCAAGGAGTTCGTGGATCTGATGTCGCAGGACAGGTCGCCGTTGGGCGGGAGCCGCCCCACCCCCTGCCTGGAGCCCGGGGTGCAAAGCAGTCTGACCCACTTCAGCCTCCTCACCCACGGATTTGGCACGCCGGCCATCTGCGCTGCCCTATCGGCCTTTCAGAGCTACTTGCTAGAGGCCCTAAAACTGCTGGATAAAGAGGGAGGAAAGAACCACCATGATAAAGAATTAAAACATCGTAAATGAACGCATTGGACAAAGACAGTTCCGATTCTGGGTCCTTCCTCACGTTTAAGAGTGTGTGAGTGTATTTATGTGTATGAACGTGTGTCAGACAACTGATCTCACTGCTGGGTCCAGCCATCACAACACCACAGATTAAAGAGACACAAGACTGTATGGACTGGTTACGTTTGTCTCTGATGAAATCTGAGGTTTCTAGATGCAGAAAATGCTACAATTGCATGTGGACCACAGAATCCTTCTGGATGAGCGACTTGTACAGGGCCTCCGTGAGTCTCGTGTTCTCCGGGGACCGGAGGCCCAAAACCAATCAAATCTGAAATGTGGCACAAACAATTAGGGTTGGGGGTGGCAAATTTGTGTATTTGAAAAATGTCATTTTGTACTTTATGTTCTATGTTTATTATTAATGTTACTGGTATTCTTATTGCTGTATTGCAATGTAAATGTAATATATTATTAAAGCGAAACCAACAAACTGCCTTATGCGAAGAATGTTATTATCAGTTGTTTAAACGTGAAGGGTGTCATTTTTGGAGCCTTAGAGGGACCAAAACAACACAAACAAAAAATGCTAATTCATCACTGGTTGAGCCAAAATTGCTGTTTTGGGCTGCTTATATTGATCAATGATTCAAAACCGCCACAGAGCTACAGTGTGGACTTGGCATATTATTGAAATGCAAGGGAGCATTTTTAAAAATCACACTTTTAAGAGTAGCAAATCACTGAAAAAGCTTGCATGAGCATGTCGTATATATAACTAGATGGCTTTTTACCTTGTATAAATGGATCTGTTGGTGTGGTACAAGTCTAGCGTGATTACAAAATTAGCGTCATACAAATTAAACACCCAGGGGGATGTTTTAAATTTCTAGCCCCATTTGCTAAAGGCAGGGTGACATTACCCACACCGAAACCTCAATGTGACACAGTGGCAAATCCAGTGGAATTACCTCTGAGATAAAACAGTTCTGACCAGCAACCCCCGGGGGCTCAGCAATCACTACAGTCGCAGAACGCAGCTAAACAGTTGCCAGGCTTGCTGTTCTATCGCTTCTCTCCTCTCTCACCCCATCTGTCACTCTACCTTTCTTCAGCTGCTCAGGGGCCTGCATCTCCATACCTGCCCCCCTGCCGGCTCTCTCTCACACACACACGTACCCATCTTTAGTGTCAATTCCCCGCTCCCCCCCTCCCGTGACCCCCCCCCCCCACCGCCACCACTCGTCTCTCTGACACTCAGCAGGGCTGCTCTGCATTTTTCTCTGCCTGCAGGCAAACATATGCTGCACGTCCCTTCAGATTCCGGTGTGTTCAGGAGAGAGGGATTGTTTAATGTTTATTAATCACCTGTCTGCGCAGGAGAGAGAGGGGAAGGAGGCTCGCTCGTGCGCGCAGACGCACGCGAGTCGAGTGTAAAAACACTTGTGTACAAAGGAGTGAGAAACAAGTACACATCCAAACATAGCAGAAGCGCATCATTCAGTTTTTATTCCCCTTTCCTCAAACTTTACACATACGGATACAATAAACTTTCTTGGAGGTTTTTAGCGCCAAAAGTGGTTAATTGGACAAAGTGATCTGAATTTAAATCAAAGTGACTCTGAATTAAGTCTGAACCCATTAAGGCGAAAGAACAGCACAAGACAACAGGAGTATACAACTAACAGGGTTGGTTTTATTGAAGCAGAGGGTTACATTTGCAGTATAAAAGAGTGTGACCACAGGGAAATAACAGGAGTTGCTCATTTGGGGTCTGTGGGAAGTTTCTCCAAGTCACGGATGCCGTCCTTGTCGATCAGGCGGACGGTGAAGGAGGGCAGGTTCAGGATGAAACGCTTCTTAAGCTGTCAGAGAAAAAGAAAACAAAACTGTTATACAAGCTTACACACAATACTGTTAAGTAAAGTGTACAACACAAGCATCTAGTAAAACGTAGCTTAAAATCTTTTCATTTATTCCATTAAGGCAACATTCACATCACAGTTTATCTTTGCACTTAACAGCGTGTAAACAGTATTAATTCAACAACTTCCTGAATTCATATTTTTATACAAAAACACTTCTAAAACACTTCACTGGGTATTCATTTACTTTATTTCATTGTTTCAAATTTTTATATAAATAAGGTCCCAATAATAATAATAAACAATTGACAATAACTCAAATGTTAATACTGTTGCATACATTTAAGAAAGTTAAAGTTCTTAACAATTTTGTACATGAATGTTTAGTATTCCATAATATTAATGCATGTATTCATGAATTAATGTGCATTCATGTTATATCTTTAATTAGTTTTGCGTTTCCTGGGAATCAAACCCCAACCTGTGCACAGCTGAGATATTTACTAATTTCATAACATTTCATATGACATTTGTTGATGTTATGATACCCACACCAGAGTAGCGTTTCAGATATCCAAGTTTACCAGAATTATGTCATGTGACCTTAAAAAACTTAAAGATGAGGATTTAAGTGGAATCTCATATTCTGGTTTACAGTATAAACTAGCCTAATATGTAAAGCTACATTTAATCCCATCCCAGCAGTCCAATGAAATAAATAACATGAACGAACTAGCATGTGGAAAGAATATTCCCAGTTTTTACCTCTTCTAAACATTTCTTCAGCAGATCCACAGCCTCCTCACGGGTCAGATCTGCAGAAAAATAAGGGTAATTAATTACACGTTTAATTAAAAAAAAACAATTATTCTTCTCTCTCAGGTGGGTGTGTTGACCCACCTGGTCTGTAGTATCGGTCCAGGATGGAGAGTGTGAGGAAAGCCCCATAGCCGTGAGCCGCAAAGGGGGCTTTGGCAAGAGCTGACAGATAGTCCATATAGTACAATCCTGGACCATCAGCTTCATCATATCCTGCCAAGAGCAGATTCACATGATATGGAGTCTGTAAAAGAAAAAGAGTCCATTGAGTTCAACCACTTCATTAACACAGTTATTCAATAAACCCAATAAGCGAGGGACAAGGTACAACAAACCTGTTATAACATCAAGCCAAAAGATCTTATAACACACTTAAGAAGTTTCAGCTGCTTGTTTATTATCATCCATGTACCCAGTAAAAAGAAACGGGGGCAATTTTACACCCAAACTCAAACAGTGAAATGTATTACAGTCATTTAAAAGCCAGTTGTAGTTTTTTTTTAAAAACACCTACAATGATATCAAACTTTAACACAGGCAGAAGAGAGAGAGAGAGAGAGAGAAAGAGAGAGAGAGAGAGAGAGGAAAGCACAGGGAGGGGTGTGAAACAGCCGAGAAAGGGGAGCGAAGAGGAGGGAGGGGGTGTGGAGCGGTCTGGGGGGGGTCGCTGGTGTCACCAGCAGTGTGACATCTGCAGGAAGACGGCACCCCTGCCGCCCCGAGCACCTACCCACCTCCTCTCTCCTCCCCACCCTCTCCTCCCTCACCCCGATGCCCTGGAGCAGTGCCAGCTCTCATTAAAACTTCTCTTAGTCCTCTATCTCGCTCTAGCGCGCTCTATCTCTTCTGACAAAACTCCGCTCGGCTCAAACTACTTTCATTCTGCTGCATGTGTTCCGGCAGCGCGGCTCTTAGATACCGAAATTGCGATCCTCCCTCTGCAAGCGCCTGAACTTTTGTGCCGTTGGGTGAAGCGTGTCATTTTCAATGTTAAAATACTTTTCACAGTTTAAAGGGAGCCAATCAGAGCTCCGGAAGACTATAAACACTGGCGGAGGAGAACGTTGTGTGGACTGTATTAACCAATTTGGTGAAACTTTGGCCTGTAAGCAACAACTGAGAAGATTGTGGAAACTACCTGGTAAATGCATAGCAGTCAGAACAACTTAGCAACCACACAACAACATCCTGGCTTCTGCCTAAACAAGCACCACTCACACACTACACACTGAATCCACAGCACTAGATCCAGATTCTACCGACAGTGTAGACGCAACCAAACCGGCTCCACTTAAACCCACCTGAGAGGTTTTAATCTGATCTGGGCGGGTCCCTGCTCTCCGTGGGTCTCTGGGGCAAATTCGGGTGAGTAAACACTCCCTAGAGACCCTTACCTATGCAGTACGGTTCAGTCCCAGCGGTTCAGAGCAACGGGGGCTTGTTGAAAGACAATTTGAGTCTGTATGAAATTCCCCCGAGCGTCATCTACCCGTATCTGTATAAACTCAACACCTGTTTCAGTCACTCTCCACCTGCCTCATGAAGTACAGTACAAACATCAGAGCCTTTCCTATCACCTGTGTCAAAAAAGAGAGAGACAGTAAACAAAAGCATTGACTGATGAGAACACAGATTAATAACACTATTGTATCATCCATTCTGCCTTTTCTTTTGGTCTCACGCTTTCATCTTGTGTGCTTCTGCTCCCATCCCTCGCTTAACGCCTCAGGACATGTTCTCCTCTTTGGCATCTCTGCCCAATCTGCCGTATTAATTGTTCATCTGTAGCGGAACAGGGGAATGCCTCACAATATGGCACCAGTAATTATTTGTGCCAGTGTGTTGGGAGAAAACGAGGGCCAATAATATTTCATGCGTGCCAATAATGGCAAACTGTTGCTGGACTGTTCTGAGAAGAGCTTGAGGGGTAGTTGGATGCAGTCTTGATTTCAAAACAAAGGCACAATACATAAAACAAGCACAGATAACGTGGGTTCGGCTGTAAAGGGGTGGTTTAAACTCCCATATGTTGGACTGGATCATGAATAATCAGTGCGGTTCAGGTTAATCACATCGGTTTGTCTGCATTTTCCTCCTCCCTCTGTAAAGATCCATCTGAGAAGCTTCCAAACTCCAGGGGAGCCCCAAAGGCCCAGTTGTTTTTTTAGAAACCTGGTGCTTAAAGCGTGCATGACATCTCTCTCATTTAAACATCCCGAAGGGATTCAGCACAGAGGAGGAACAGGTCTGCACTTAAAACCCTCAATTAAACGCTACAAAAATTTGCAAGCGCACACGATTACCCATAATTCTCATTTAAGATAAAAAAAAAAAACAGCGGAGGAAACGCACTTCTCTTGAATATTTTTACACAGGAGGAATTAAGGCAAGTATCAATATGTGAACAAAACAATCTATTAATCAAACAGACAAAGCGTACAGGCAAATTATACAACAAAATAATGAAACAGACTCATTTTAGCTTGTTTTTTCGGGCAAATAGCGTTTGATTCACAGAGGCAAGCTAAATGCGCGCTGACTTATGAACTTGTAGCCCTTCCTCAGCCCCGAGAGACCCCCCTCCCACCCTCACCCCCTTTTGCTTGCTCTAATTGTTTTTTGTAATCATTTTCTCCACTCTGCTATTGTGACAGGAGGCAGTTACACTCTTCCTAACAAATTAACACACACACTACCACACAAAAGAGTCAAGATGGCGACAAGCCCATTTTTGCACAGATGGGTGAACCCTACTGCCCTCAGTTTAACACACAAACACACACATTTGGAGAAATTCTCAAATAGGCAGAAGGCTGTGGCACAGGTGTCAATGACCTCTGAGGCTCTGATGTTACCAGCAGAAGTTCAGAACACACTGGCGTCAGTATCTAAGCCTGTTTAAAGCTGCAAAACGATTTTAAAAAAGGGTTAGAATTATTGAGCATGACATATCAGTGTTCAACGCGACCTCCTTATTTTACCCCAATTTGCATTCATATGTTAATAATATCAAATTAA
The DNA here is from genome assembly GCA_036877545.1 of Yasuhikotakia modesta. NCBI lineage: Eukaryota > Metazoa > Chordata > Actinopteri > Cypriniformes > Botiidae > Yasuhikotakia > Yasuhikotakia modesta. Next base: position 43,809 of record JBAJNP010001773.1, on the reverse strand, counting down.
TATTATATAATAATATTAACAATGATTTATCATTTGAGCAGTCAAGTCTGATTTTTTTTTTAAATGTTTCATTTGACTTCAACACACCTAGAGAAAACTACGTAAGATAACCTGCAGTTCTGTTTCAAACCTTGAGCCCATATTGTGATAAATATTGTGATATAGAATGCTTAAACAGTCATATTGTTTCCATTTTCTGCAAAATCATTAATATTTAAAAGGCTTGCCTACAAGTGTCTCTGCATATTAAATTTTGAACAGGACAAAGTATTTTCTTATTAAAAGAAAATGACAGCAGCTTCAACAATATCACTTATACGTTGTTTTATATGCAAAGGAAGTGCAAAAGGAAACAACTAATTGGCGGTTTGGTTATTATTTTACACAGAACTCAATATTTCAGTACCCACCCGACTGCGCAGATAGTCTGCCAGGTTTTTTCTTGTGAAGTTTGCGGCAGCCGCTGGGCTGAGCTCATATCCTAAAAAAACAAAAACATCAACAATCCGTTAAACAACAGAAACACCTCCATATAGACCATACAGATATATATAGCTTATATAACTATATATAGATATATGCTAGGACAGTTTGCTAAACTCAGATTACAAAAGTACATAACATTCAAACTAAAGGATTTAAACAACATATAGCCAGTTTAGCAGTATAACAGACATTTTATTAACATCAACCAGTATACATTTATTACAATAACAGCTTAGGTAAAAACTATGCTTACCATTTCTCATTTTGTACAGCTGGACATTTTTCTGAATGTATTCTGCAAACTGCACCGTGTCTCCAGCCTCTCCGACACACAGGAGCAAGATCTTCTCACTGAGCTTAAACATCTTGTCATAGTCTGTCAAGATTTACACAACGTGGACTTAACATCGCAATCCACACAAAAAACACTGAGCAATTTCACCATGAGAAGATACGGTACAACATGCATTGCAAAACTAGCTTTAATGTTTTTTATGATTTAAGACATTAACTAGAGCTTTAATATCCCGGAAGACATTAATATTACGCGTCATACATTAACATAAGACGCGTTTCTTACTTTCACTTTCACAACCGAATCGCAAACTCATCCCATTACAATCCTGACGAAAACACACCAAAAGAAATTGTTAAATCGTCTTTAATATGCTGTTAAACCTCTTTTGAATATATTGGTATGTAAATCAGTTCGAGGCACAAACTATGTTAGCACAAGGTGGCTAAAACTGTCGACTAACATTTCTCCATTTCCTATTTATATCATATACATATACATATATTCAAAATATACATATATTCAAAAAATACATATAGACGAATAAATCATAGATATACAAAAATAAATGGTGTAATAATCTGTAATATCTGTATCGGTTTATTTCATTGCTGGTTAGCCAGGTGCTAACAACTGCTAATGGTGATAATAGTGATAAACTTACCGTGTTTCATCTGAATTATACTGCTGGCCGCTACATTATCGGCTGCAACCAGGACAAAGTCTGGCCCTTGAATCCCGATCAGGTACTCCATTCTGCAAACTAAACTGAAAGCAAATGAAACACACTTCTCTGGAAAAATAGGACTAGCGGTTCAATTCAGTCAGATATTACACAGCAAAAGCTGAACGCGCTTCACTTCGCGGCGCACTTTGGTCACGTCATCAGAAAGCGCGTTCTTTGCTACCACGTGACCTCAATCTGTCACAGACAAGGCAAGCAGATATGTGGCACTAAACGTGTAAAAATGTACTATTACTGTTTGACAAAAAACTAAATATGAGTCGTGGTCATTTAAAAGAGTGATTTCCAGAGCTGGAAATAATAATAAATCATGAAATGTTTTATAAAGGTCACAGAAATGTCAACAGTGATTGTGAAGTTTTAGGTTTATTTCAGAATATATAAAATAGTACAGTGGCAAGAAACAGCTGTTTAGCACTAAAATGCACAGTGCTTTTCCTTTACTACATATAACTAAAGTGAGTATGAATGACTGATCATGTTGCTCAGACAAGTGAGATGTCAGATATTGTATACAGGCAGCTGCAGCAGAAACGTCTTTGACCCCCGATCATCACAAAGACTTCCATTCATTTTCATTAGTTGTGCTTCTTTGTGCCTGTGTGTTTCCTACACTGCAGTGTCCTATCAGTTAAACACTCCATATGAGCAACAGCTATTAAAAATTGGTGGCATGAAAAGTAATTTAAAGTATCTTCCGCTCTCTTGCTCTCTTCACCAGTTTGTTCACAAACTGTGCAAACATTTCTATAGCATTTGCTCTTGAATTACTTTGAATAAAATGTGTATCCATGTCATGAAAGTCTTTTTTCTCCTCTCTGTTCTATCTGTCTCTCTTTCAGCACTTGTCACTGGTTCAGCCTGACTGCTTCGTTAGGACTCGTCATTTGCATTCAGATTAATTATCTAATTACTGACAAATGTCCGGCGGCCACCCCGCACTGCAGCTCATCAGCTCTGCGCCTGTAATTATTTTAATCATTTACTTTCATCTGGAGTGTTCCTGCCATACTCCTGTGTTTAGAGGCCATTCTTAATTACCCTGCCAAGACACTCTTCCCCTCTTTTCATGTGAGGGAAAGGGGCAGAAATAGAGGGGGAGACAGAGAGGGCCGATGGGGACAGAATCCAGGAATCTTGACAGCATCATAAAAGCTCCAAGCTCTGTGTCTCTGACTCCCCACCCCTCCGCCAGCCCACATCCTTCACCAATTCTAACTATTTCTCTCCCCAACTCGCACTCTCTTTCTCTCTCGCTCCCCCCCACCCTCCTCACTTCCTTTAGTTCTTCCTTTATCGCGAGCACACACAGGAATCGCCTCCGGGGCTCAGCGCTCTGCCTACTAATACACTCACACACACAGTGACATACATCACGCACCACGTTCCCTGCGTATTATCTATTCGGAAAATCTATACACCTCTCTGTCTGCAGTCTCTCTTTATTTAGGCACCATCAGGCTGCCGCTCGGCTGCGTCTGGTTTGTGTCTGGTTGTTGTTGGCTCAATTTCTGCCATAGTTGCTCTCAGTATTGTGCCCTCTCAGCAACTGTGGGACACACAGCGCTGGTGCAAATATATAAGCCGTAATTGGGGCCCCTGGCTGTTTGTGGCTTATTCCAACTTTGGAATACCTAAAGTCTGGATGGTCTTGGAAATTTTGAGGATTCATTTCCATTAATTTCACTCTGCAGGAACTCATTAACAAGTGTAGGAGATTTTAAAACAGAATTTAACCAAAACAGTGAAGTTGAAAGGGTTATTTGAGAGACACAGTGCAGTATCTATAAAACTGGTTTGTTTATTCCATTGGTCTAATTCGAGATCAATTCTTCAGCAGAGAAAGAGCAGCACTGAGCTTTCAGGGACACATTGTTTCTGCTGTGGCTCCAGAGGGAACCCATCTGAGTTTGAGGATTATGGACTCATAGCCCAAGGGTGGTTTGTTAAGACTGGGGCATGTTTTGAACTCAGATTAAGAGTATAGGTGAATAATACTGACTTGAGCAAATTAATAGTATTCATGGGTTTTGTGTGGGCCCCCACATCAAACCTAGAAAGAGAAAAATGGTTTCTTTCCACAGTGTAATAAATGTTGTGTGTGTGTGTGTGTGTGTGTGTGTGTGTGTGTGTGTGTTTACGGGTTCAGCTATATTTCAGAGAACCAAATGTCATTAGTTGCTTAGTGACATATTACTGGTCCTTACAAGATTAAAGGCTCATAAATCGACAAATCATGTTTTTATTTAAAATGAAGGCCATGCACATGCCTATGTGAGGTGTGGGGGGGTTAGGCTTAGGGGTCGTGTTAGGAGATATAAATTATCATTAACCTGAAAAATAAAACAGTTGCCTGTGTTTGATGTGTGTGTGTGTGTGTGTGTGTGTTGGGGGGCATCAAACACAGACTGTTTCCTTCCTGACGTGCAACATTGTACGCTGCTGTAACACACTGTTGTAATACAGCCGTGTTTTCTAACTTTATCTAATAAAACCTGGAGAAGGGTTGCAACAGGAAAATGTGATCAGGCTGGTGTGTTCATACCGTGTTCGACGTTGCAATTTCACATTTGCATTCTTGTAGAAAACGGACCGACGGTGTCACCGGCGACGCCTTTTCAGTTTAATCTGCAATTTCACGGCGCTGAGAGCGGCTCTGGTTGAATGCATTGTTTCGGCCTGTCGTCGTTTAGCGGCGCTTTGCTTTTGTTAAGTGGCAGAGGGCGTCGATAGGACCCGGGCACGAGAGGGACCACTTCATCTGAAGGGGTGAAAAAGAGCAAGCTAAATGAAAGTGACAGCCTCTGAAAAAATTCCTACCGGCAGCTGGAAGGATTTGACATGGCGAGCTCCCCCACCACCGTCGGCTCCGTGACCCCCGTGCCTGGCACACGCACCTGCCGCTCTGAGGCGCGCTTTCACCGGCGCAGAGATTATCGCGGGGCGTGGTGTGGTCGACCCGTCCTCAATGAAGTCCTGTGAAAACCCCCTTATGCGTGAAAAAGCTCCCATTCAGACGCCTTTGTTCAACACATTTTTATGGGACAACATTGGCCATTATGAGGTTTCGAGATTTACATGGAACTCCATAGAGGGGTATAATCCTTTCAAGCAGCAAACGAATAAAAGTTTAAACCTGCTGTTTTCATATTTATTAGCTGGTTAAAGCAGACGAGGCAGCTGATCCCCCTTCAACTAACGGGCTTTAGTTAAGTCGACTAGGCAAGATTATTAAACACTATATAAAGTTTATAAATCAAATAAAAATATATGATACATGAATGCATTTATTCACAAAACCTTTGAAAGCAGCTTTTGGTTTTTATTCATGTACCCAGCCAACAATCTGAACGTGTAGGAACGTTTCCTTTAGTTCTGAAAACGTTCAAAACGTCCAGGTTTTAATGTATTAACGTTATTGCTTGTTTGTTTAATAATGTTATTGAAGTATTTTTATTATGTGTTTGAAAACAATTAAGTGTTTGAAACGTCCCACTATCGACTTAAGATATCT
>JBAJNP010001773.1:0-38760 GCA_036877545.1 Yasuhikotakia modesta | reverse complement strand
TATCTATCTATCTATCTATCTATCTATCTATCTATCTATCTATCTATCTATCTATCTATCTATCTATCTATCTATCTATCTATCTATCTATCTATCTCCAGACAGGTCTGCATCAGACACAAACCCTAAGGCTGTCAACATCCCACCCGACTCCCTGCCACCCGTTTCTCTGTCCAAGCTGGTTGTTTCCACGCCAGCGGAGTGCTGGAGGCTCCTTCACTGTCACACTGCATCACGAGGAGGGAAGGATGAAGGGAGAGGTAAAAGAGACAAAGAAAGAGTTTAAATTCTCAAGTCTTTGAGGGCACACAGCCGAACGGACGTGGTTTCTAACTTTGTTACCCATTAACTTGAATGTGACAGATAGCGCCCCCTGGTGTTAAGACATGGGTAACCCATCGTGCGCGTGGCACGGTTGGGAACTATTGAGCGCCGAGGCGCGTTTGCCGAGTTTTTCCTTGGCATGATTTAAGCAGCGACAACTTAAATAGTTAAATAGTTACCCTGCTTCGTTTTAAATAGGGGGACTTTTTATAAGGGGCTCATAAAGCGTAAATCTGTGGTGCTAAAAGTGTTAAAATAACATATGTTTAATAACCTAAAGTACAAGCAAATGTTCCAATACTTTGACGAAAGATTGTAAAACGTAAAAAAAACTTCGTGCACGGTACACAAATATCAACTTACGAAACAAATACCAGATGCATGTTAAATGCATAACATAAAGCATAAAAATATCACAATATTTACACAACGTATTATTGTTATAATTCGGCCTTGTAATATTACAAGTCAATATATTGACGACAAACAGATACAGACAGTACATTTTTATTCTGCTGGTTTTGCTGAGAATCTTCCGTAACTGTATCTTAAAGCACGAACTTATTTTAACAGAATATATGATATGAATATATGAATATATGACCATAAAACTTGAGAGGACAATCGAGGTGTCTTGAGGCACAAACGTGAATTTTCCATAACATAACTAACATAAGTGAGATGACTTCGTGGTGTAATGTATTTCTTTGCTTTTTAAAACACTGTTCACCGAGAGAAGCGCAGTGTTTCATTGTGCAGCACACCCGTGGGTTTATGCTCTCGGGCGGAGAGACGCTCTCACCGGCGCCGTTATTCGCGCCCAGCGGGAACCTTCTCACCCAGCGGTTTGTCCCACTGCCTACATTATACAGTGTGGCTCTTACTTATTTTTATTTTCTGTACGCGATCCGGGTGAAGACACACCGCGTTACATCAAAAAACACCGCTAAACTACCAGGATCAACATTTCACTCCCACATTTTTCCTCCCAGATACAACGCCCTCAAAATAGGAATAAACCATTGCTGTGATAATAAGAGTTTTTTATCACAGGGATGCTGCTCTTATAATGAAAGTTAACTTTGGTCCCACTAAAAAGACCCGCGTTTATACCAATGACCAGTCCAGTATTTAGGCAAATGCTTTTGTTACTTGTTAAATGAGGGGAAAATGTTATCCCTTGTTGCACACTCGTTTTTGAGAAATTGTGTTCTGTCTTTTCTTGCACATCGCTGGTGCTTCAGGACAAAAAACGCTTTGAAAGACGCGTAAGTCTCTTAGCTCACATTTTTGCTGGTGCATGTAGCCAAAGACAATCGACCGGATCATTAAACATGTTAATTCTTCAGTACATTCGCACAAGGGTGTGATAAGGTTAGTCAAGGTTTGTTGTATATAAAACTCCCCGCAATTTGTGAGAAACGACGGATTATCCTTCATTTCGCCCCGGGGTTTTGGCTGCTGAAGCTGGCTGGACCTGCAGGCTGCTCACCGGGCCGGATTGGACCAGGTGCCCCGAGGCGCGCACTGTCCAAATCCCTCAGGGACACAAACCAGGGCAACTCTCACCCCGCAGCAGTACTTTGCTTGTGGATTATGGGACAAACAGTGGTATCTCCGTAAACACTCGAGCACACGCATACACACAGAAAGGCCAGACGCTCTCAGCCCGGGGCAACAAGATACAGAGCCGCGTTATTCAGATGGATGCACTTATATTTAAAACTCTCACCATCACTTTTTCGTGTGATAAGGAGGAACAATTGAACATTGTGTGGTTCTTAAGAGGACTGTCATCAAGGGTCAAGGAGACAGCTTGAATATTTTGCTGTGCTGAAACAACAGCCAGTTGTTATATAAGACGCCGATATTAAACTTGCTTGGCTTCTCCACACTGTACGTTTTGATCTGTAAGTGTTTACATGCTGTGGTAGGTGAAGATTATTTGAGGTGTTAGTCTAAGAAGTTTTACCTGATCTGACACCTAAACATCCTAATATAGTCTGTATTATTCTTGCACGTAGTGATAAATAACATTTTTATTGACTTTTTAATGGATTTAAAGTTTGTTTCACAATAATGTAACGTTTTACTCACAAACTCACTTTTTACACCAAAACTATATATTTGAAATAAGGACTCAAGCTCATCATTATTAAACATAGTTTATTTGGTATATTTTTTATTATATATTCCATTTATTTGACACACACAAACACAATGTATATATTTATATATAATTATTTAAACATATCAGGTGTGTAAATTTGGAAACAGCAGTAAATGTACAGTCACAACACGAGGCTGATGTTTTAAAGGACTCTTATGTTTATGATGATGTAACTTTGAACATTGTGTAACATCAGGGCAACAGCAAAGAGATGCTAAGATTACATTTCACATGACATCGCAATTAGTCTTTCGCTCCTGTTTGTGTCATCAGTGGGTCTCATGACTTGTTTGTTTCTGTTACTGGGCCACAGCAGCCGCAGCACCCATGCGCAGAAGCTCCTTTCTGTGCGTGAGTATGATGTCAAAGCTGGACTGAAGTCGGTTCTGCTGCTCCTGGACCCGGTTCTGTAAGGTGCGAACCCAGCGGATGAGAGCCAGGCGGCGATACATGGTCAGCTGCACCTGATGTTTCTCCATCTCCTGTGCTTTAAACTTTTCCCGGTCCTGCAGAGTCCAAACAGCCTCCATAAGATCTGGCAGCTCTGAGCAGGGGTCGGTGTCTGAGTCTGATGAGGCATCTGAGACGGCGTCAGCACCCTCCACGCTCTCTCTGCGCCGCTGTGCTTTATCTCCACCACGGTTCTGATCTTTCAATGGATCTGTGGCCCGGTTCCCATTGTCTTCTGATGGACGTCCGTGACAGATTTGCTCCCAGATTGAATCATGGGCCTCCCTGTCCCCTACATCTCCACTCTCTGTGCTGACTGGAGATGAGCTTTCTGACCGGTAGCTGAATTCGAACTCTTCATCACTGTCCACCCAGTCTATCACTCCATCCTCCTCTTCCTCATCATCCAGTAGCTCCTCCCCCTTTTCTGTCTCTCTCAATGCCTTCACCTTTTCATCATCTATCACTCTCCCTATCTCTTCATCCAGCTTGCCCTCTTCTGCCCCATCTGGGGGAACTCTGCCACCCATATCATCTCCACTTTCAATCTCAGGAAGGGGCTCCAATGGGCTCCAGCAGGGCAAGCGAGACAAGGGAGAGAGAGCCCCAGGCCCATAGTGGTTGGCAGAGAGGGGCGGGTCACGACCCATTGGACCCAAGACTCGTGGACGCACCTGGTTGCGATTTTCATCCCCCGACATGGGGTCATCATCTTGGCCCAGGAAGTTAAAGTTGCCATCTTTCTCACATCTCTTTTGGGTGTTGGAATAGACTCTCATAGTTGACGGCGGTCCCTGACCCCCAAAGACAGGGTTCATGGCCCGATCTTGTTCAAACATCTTCAGTTTTGTTTGAGATCCACTTGCTCTTAAAAAGAGAAAGATAAAAAAAGTTAGTGCATTGACCAAATGGTCTTTATACCATATACAGCAAAGTGACATATCATTTTATTATATTTTGGCAGTGAATACAGTTTCAGACAAAACAGGATAATGTTGAAAGGCCACTAACACACAGTAAATAATATCCACGCCCAAAATCCCCCGCTAATAATGGCTGAAATAATACATGAAATATTCAGTGGTGCAATTCCAAGACATGTTCTCCATTTCGGTGACATGAAATATTCAGATGTCCTCTCACAGATATACGGCGGTAATAACTTCGGGGGCCTGTCAATCTTCCGGCGTGACAGGCGCTACGCGGCCGTGCGGGACCGAAGAACAGCAACCAGCTACCGGGCGATGCGCGCCTCGGGCGGAAATAATAATCGCCTACAAATGATTAAGGACATAATCTTCAAGAAGTCCAGATTCCGGCCTCCAAACAGAAACCAAAAATTGCAAAACTGAACGTTCAAATCTATTTACACGATCACATTGGCGTTAATCCATCGCATCAAATACATACGATGCACAAATAGCGTCAATAAATATCAAACGATGCTCGACAGGCTCCTTAGCAGCATCATTTTTCTCGTTCCCATATTTACACGTCCAACGACAAACCAGTCAAAGCCAAATGCGAAGATAAAACATTGATAAAACAAGATGCATGGAAAAAACGCAGAAATAAAGGTTGTTACGTAAGAGCGGCGTTGTGTTAGTCTCACCCCATCTCTGCCTCGGCCGATAACGCAGCGATGCGTCGAGCGGAAACGTCGCTCCATTTTATTTAGCGGTTACATAAATCTCTGATTGACAATAACATTGAGAATCAATTATTAACGGCGTTGTCTTACGGTTCGGTGTCCGTTTCCCGTCCGCGAATAAGAGACAGCGTCCTCCCTGTTTTCTCCTCCTCCTCCGACCGACCCTCTCCCGCGGTGCAGATCTGATTCCTCCCCTCCGCTCCCTCCCTCCCATCCGCTCTCCTCTCCCGTGCGCTTCCACGGATCATTGGCCTTCCATGACTCACTTCCTAAACTGGGAAGGGACCGCATAACTGGAAACTGTGGAAAAATAAGTGGAAAGATTAGTGGGAAATGGTCAACTGTGTAGAGATCTACCCAAAAATGAAGAGATGCTGAAAGAGATGATTTTATGATTTTAGTATAACGGTTTGCTAAAATAAAAGTAAAACTTAGGATGTTTAATATAAATGACTTTTAACTAATACTGTTTCTTTTTAAGATCCTTAAAACCTAGTTCTACAGCATCACCAAAGCATTAGCAAACAGGAGTTGAAAACATTTTACAACCAAAATGATCAGCATGTCACCAAGTATCAGTTTATCACCACTTTAAAATAGTTTAAGTCATTAAATCACAACATAAATCACAACACAAACAGAATGTGAACACATGGGCAACAACAAGATCTCAACAATTGGGCTACTGTCTAGTTTTCAATTAAAACGTTATATCTGTAACGGCCAGCGGTTTTGTTGTTGGAGCTTCATGATGGTTTATCATGAGGCAGTGTGACTATTTTGGTACCGGCACATCAGACAGACTCAGTAAATACATTCCCTCCATATCCCATGACAAGCAATTGCTGTAGACAGAGAGGAACTCTGCTCTCCCCCCACCTCGCTGTCCAACAACATCCCCATTCAAGTGTCGCACCTTCAGGCTGTCTCTGGTCTCTCCCCTTCCATCTCTCAATAATAGCCTTAACACATGAAAAATACATCAAATATAAAGCTCGCCCGCGGCTTCGTCACATGGAGAATCATCTACATCAGGCAAACAATCCGGGGAAGGAGCGAGAATGAAGATGAGAGCGAGAGACAAGAGGTTTTTGAAAAAGTATCCTCGTAAAATGAGCTCTAACGCTTACTGTATCGGTCCCCAAATATATTATAAAACACTGGGGGCTGGGAAAAAGATTATGTCCCTAAATACAAATAAGACGGATCGTGTCCATCACGGCGTCGTGATAGCGCAGTGAAAACCTTTCGTTGCCAGAACACAGAGGCATTTGCATGGACACAAGCAGCCTGCAGTTATGACCCATTTCCCTCAGTTCGGTTGCACGTCTCCAACCCCAGTGGTTTGAGCAGTGACAGAGCCCAAAGAAACTGACCTCTGGCACTGCTGTCAAAAGCCACCACTCAGATTCACTATGGCAGCTACTGCACATTCAAACAGTTGCCCAGGAGCTCTCCTTATACATGCTCAACACAGAGACTACATGCCTTGGCGGCTACCGTTGAATTTTTTTTCCTAGTTTGACAAGGTCAATTATCTTCAAAAGAACAATTTTTTTAGATCACGGGTTAAAACAAAGTGCAATGTCAAAGCTCAACATTTAGCAGGAACGGAGATTTCTTAAAAACGCACGTCGCAATTGAGGCCAAAATAATCCGGTAACATATTCCAGTATTCTCCAGACAATTACAGCCAAGACTCGGTGGCTGTTGTCCACCCTGGAGCAAGGTTGATCCATCTTAAAAAACCTCCACAAAACAGAAAATTTAATGAGGAACCCCATCTCCTTTCCCTAGGAGCTAAAAGAACTGATTAAAAGCACTCATAATGAGTTACAGATACAAAGGAGGCCATAAGAGAGTCGAAACCACCAGCCACCGGTACCTCAATGTTCAGCTGGTTAAACTTAAAGTTAACCTGGGATGAACTCAGAGTTTGAGATTTTAAGGAGAAGCTCACGGCCTGCGGGACTGGAAACCTTGTGTGGGGGGAACTCAAGGGTGGTCCGTTAAAAATCCCATAGCCCCCCAGACTGCTTTCAACATGAATGATAATGGATGAGGATGCAGAGAAACTGTGACAAACTGTGTGTGTTTGTGTGTGTGTGTGCACCAAACTTGGCAGTAAAGAGATAATCAGCAGCAATAATCATTTAAAATACACTTTAATTTACAATTTTATAAAAACAAATACAAATTACATCACTTAAAGCACAAAATCACTATTTACATGATAGAAATATTCTAAAACAAAACAAAGATGAGCTGAACTGTAAACACACACAAGTGTGCCGTTCTTGCCGACGGGACAATAAAACCATGATGTGCAGTTATCATCAATACTGATGCTGTTGAAGCAAATTCTCAGTTCTCCAGATAGCTAAAGATACTTCGTGGTGGTCCTGCAGGTTTGAGGGAGACCCCTAAACACGGTCGCTTAGCAGCAGGGGCCAAAGGCTCCATTTGTCCTCTTTTCTTAATCTGTAAAACAACCAAAGTTAATTGACTCACTCTTTAAGCAAAATCTTTAGGTATCAATATAATTACATTTTAATATATTCCTTTATACTCCAGTGAAACCGTTACTTCAGTGCTGAGACACCTTTAATGGTAGCCTCTTAATGCTGAACAATTATTTGAAGACTGTCTCCATCGTGTGGAAGAATCATTAACTGCAGGTCAAAGCTTTTACCTCAGAGGAGGGGCGATTAGGAAATGTGGGTGGGGTTTGTGTGACCTCACATTGACTGAAACCTGCTTTTGAACGTTGTATAAATAGGCTAGAAATAACATTAATAGCAAACAACATGCCTGTTTTCTGGGTCCCTCCGAGGTGGGAGCCTCTTTTTCGGGCGACAGGGTTTGGAAGAGAAAACCTCTGGAGTTACGAGGGGCCAACGGGTTGCTGTCAGAGATGGTGGCTAATTTCTGCAACATCGCTCGAGGCTGACTGAGCAGAGAGCCTCTTTTGACCTGTGGATATGAAACCAAAGTTAAAAGATGCAAACTGTGTGGCCCAAAATTCTCTGAAAAGTGTTGCAGGTACTGACCACAGACGGCTCAAATGGCTTTCGGAACTGGTTTGTGTTTGGAGCAGCTTTCTCCTGCAGAACAGCTGGAGTGTCTGTGTATGAAAGATAAACTTTAGTGGGTCCTTCAACTTCTGAATCTAATGTGAAGTAATTATAAATGTTATGTACAATGTTATGATTTGTCAAAGTCATGAACTGAGAGACCACACAGAATATAGTTATTATTTAGGCTGTTGTGTGTACCTTTCTTTTGAAGGGTTTTAGCAGTGAGCTTCTTGGCAAGCTTCATAAACTGACTGTCCTCCTCTCCAATTTTTTCTTCATCTTCCTCATCTTCTCCCTTTTTGGTCTGAGCGCCGGTCTACACAAGCGGACACAGGTCAGTAATGCACGATCACAAACCGTCAGTGATTCCCACAACACACACACACCTGCTCTCTTATCCACTGCTCTCTCTCTAGCCGCTCTTTACGTCTCTGCAGCTCCAGCTGATCGATTTCTTCATCCTCCTCTTCCTCGTTTCCATCACGATCCATTCCATCAAAATCAAAGTTATCGTCTGGTAAAAAAAAAAAAAACAACAAAAACTTTATTAAACATGAACACACACAATCAATGTCCTCAACCTGTTTACTGATCCAGTCACGTTGATGAAAGATCTTGATGACCTAAACTCACCAATGTTTTTCCAACGGAACCGCCGAGCTCGTCCGGGTCCGTCTGAGTGCAGGTCACCATCAGCGAGGTACCGCTCCTGATAAAGCCTCAGTCTTCTCTTGTCATCATCTAACACATGCTTCCTGTGAAAAACAATTATCCTCTTATCTCACTGATAGTCCTTTAATTATTAATAGATGATCGCATTCATCTCTTAAAGCTTGTTACATTTAACACTGTATCAGACGCATCTCCTGCGTCAATTGGGTATGCAGTCTGGCTCCCCCTTGTGGCACGTTTATTACAACACTCTCAACAAGTCTTTGCCTGCAGCAAACGTGCCCACTTGTGCATTCAGCCGTGAAATACAAACTCACCTTACAAGCATTTCAGCTGCTTTGACAATTAAGGGAACAAGCGCTCTCCTGTTCCTCCACTTACTGGAAGAACTCAGTCAAAGGAGGATTAAGGTAGCGTGTCTCACATGTGAATTTTGTTAACTTGGTCCATCAGCTCCTCATCTGACGGAAGCTCCTCTTGTATCTCCTCCTCCTCGTACTCATCGGCACCTTCATCATCCTCATCTTCACTGCCCAAATCGCTGCCTGACAGCTCTGCCTCCGAATCCACAAACTCAGCCATTCGCCTGTTCAGACACAAATGTAAATAACACTTCATTGATCATATAGTACAATTTGTATCACATATTCAATTCATAACATCACATTTCTGCTTTAAATCTCTTGTATTGATCTGATTTTATTGATGATTGTATTAGAATTACATTGGCACCAATCAAGTCTCTGTTAAAGAAAATTTAAGACGTACATTCTCTTTTTGCCAGGGCGTGGCCCAAAGACCGCCTCTCTCTCTTCTTCCTCCTCATCTTCATTTTCCTTCTCTTCAACATCAGATTCATCATTTTCCTTTTTTAAGAAAGAAAAACAACAGATTATTACCAGCACTAAACACTAGTAGAGCAGAACATACAAACACACTTAAAGCTACAGTGTCATTTTCAATCAGGACTGCAGATAAGGCAGATAAGAACACACACTTCAATCCGTGAGTTCAATGAGAACTTTCTAGAACTTTAGAAAGTTCTGATGGGCATCATTCTCACCTTCTCACTGAGGCTGTCCACGTCTGACAGGAGCCTGAACTCACAGTCTCCCTCCTCCTCCTCTTCTTCAATTATGTTCTTGTTTCTACAGACAGGAAATAAGCGAAAACCAATTACATTTTGAGTAACTATCTACAAATATACTAAGTGTTCCTGTAGCTCATTGGTAGTATGTGTTAGCAGAGGAAAGGTTATGGGTTCGATTTTCAGGGAACTGATAATGTACTGATAAAATGTGTATTTTACATGCAAAACAATTTTATAGTTTTCCATACCCATTTGTTTCAGAAGACTTTTCAAAGGCAGGACTGGAGACGGATCGCAGAGAAGAAGCAGCTACAAAAACAGGTTAAACATAGTGTCATCACAAGCCTTGGTGAGAAGATGAGACATACACTGACCGACCCTCAGGTTTGCATAACAAAGCAAGACTCACATGGGCTTCCTGTAAACTTGCCGGAACACAGATCCAGCAGCTGGTCCATGTCTGCATCCGAACTGCCGTGACTGTCCCCTCTCTGCTCCTCTGACTCCAGGGTTGTGTTCCTCTCCTTGAGTCTGACAGCTGGTTCTCCAGGCTGTGTGGAGAAGGTTCCAGAACACAGCCCCAGCAGCTCATCTTCTGCCCCAGGCTGAGTGGCCCCTGGCTGGGTGTGTCCTGATCCGAACCCCCCCGAGCACAGCCCCAATAGCTCACCCATGTTTGCGTCCATGGCGTTTTCATCCAGGCTGTCTAGTATGAGCTGCCGCTTGTGCGAGCGGCTGGGCGCGCCGCGAGAGCCGACGTTGAGGAAGCCGTCGGCATCCAGGAGCTGAGAGTGGGTGTCTTCCTCCAAGGAGAAGCGGCCCTGGGAGTCCCCAGCCGGAGGCAGGGCAGACTCGCTCGGAGAAGAAGGGGCATAAAGGTCTTGAGAGTCCTCCACAGGGAGGGAGAGCGACGGCTCGGACAGTTTACCTGAGCTCTGAGAGAGAAAGATTAGAAGCAGAATGTTAATGTTATGAAGGTGAAACATTGTTCTGTATCTTTTAAGGTAAGAAAACAGAAAACAAACAAGTTTTTAACCAAAATTGTTACTTTTTGTAGCTTTAACACCACACAGAAGCAAACTTCACCATTTCATATAAGCAGTTATCATACCTAAGCAATTTATTTAAATATCTACATTCCAGGTGTGACAAATTAACTACCCAACCATCCCAGAGCCTGTGCAAGTAAATTTATACACACCTTAGAAGCAGATCCGAGGAAACTTGGTCTGAACAGGCAGGGAGAGGGGGAGCGAAAGACACCGGCAGTCAGACCCCGGCCTGCAGCTCTGCTGACCGGCTGATATGATGGAATCATGGAGCCCAACAGCTCAAAACTGCTGTTGTGACTGCTGTCCTTAGCCAGTGACAGATTATCATCCTCATCTGTGGAGTCAACAGAGAAACTTCACACACTGTACATAGATATAATATAGCAGTGACCTCATGTCTATATGGCAGACCGGGAGAACATGAATCTATCTGCACTCACCCATTTTATTATAAGTGTCATGGCTAGCTGGTCCTGATCTTCTCACACCATCACTGGACATAAAGACAGTCAGTTATCATCTATGCTAACTGACATGTTATTGCTTGATGTTAGCGGGTGTAACACAAACACACACCCTGTGCGGGAGCAGGAGTTTCCAGCAAACAGCATCAGTGTCCCGTCAGCGTCTGCTGGGGTAGGAGAGGGGCTCTTGAAGCCTGGAGAGGGGCATGTTTTCAGGGAAGCTTCATCTTCACCTTCCTCCTTCTCCGCTGCCTCCTCTTCCTCATCCACCCCATTGTCGCCCAACAACTCATCAACACCCTGAAAACAAATCAAACAACTGAATAAATGGACCAATCGCGTGACATCATGTGTAGATAACTACAGATTTGACATCATGCGCAATATTTCTAAAGAAAAGATTTGCTGCGAAAATGCTGCGAAAATGCTGCAAAGCCAATTTCTGTTACCTCTTCATCCTCAGATTCTGTCATCTCAGCTTCCTCCTCCTCCTCGCAATCCTCGTTGTCAAGGCGATAAAGAGCGGCCCTCCGCTCCCTCTCTTCCTTCCTGCGGATGGCCATGGCCTGCTGCAAGCGAGACTTCAGGAGAACTAGTTTCTCACCTAGGAAGAAAAATGCATGCATTGATAATCACAATCACATTTTGTAACTAATATGATAAGAAATGAGGTGATTGTACCTGGCTTGGCTGTAGCAGGCTCCTCCTCTCCCTCATTAACTGTGACGGTGATTGATTCAGTGTGCAGTTCTTCCTGTCCAGAGGGGGCACTTTCTTTTCTCACTACACTCAGGTGCAGCTTGCGCTCGCCTTTAGGGCGGACGACAGGCTGGATGTGCTTCATGAAACGTTCCTGTAGTGCTTTCAGAGCTGCATCACACACACAACTGTCAGTTGCAAAAAAGACTGAGGGGAAATTATGACAATATCTTTCATCACATCTCTAGAATCTCACCTGGGTTCTCCTGAGGTGGCTCCAACTGAACAAAAGCCCCCTCATCCTCACACAGTTTTGCCACGGGAGGAGGATCTAAACCAAGTTCTCTCAGCCTTGCCAGCTTATCCCTTCGAGGTTTTGGCACCCCTGGGGCAGGATCAGTCACTTTAGATTCCTCAGTCTGGATCTTTTCAGCAGACACCTGCGGCTGTGCATGAGCTTCATTTTCAGTGGGAGCATCTCTTTCTTCACCCACAGGTTTGGGGTTGTCAGTGATCATATTCGGTTCTGTTTGCGCTACACCATCAGCAGGAGCATCTTGTTGAGTGCTGGCATCAGTTAAGGGAAGGGTTGTGGTGGATGATTGGTTGTTAACCACAGATGAGTCTTTATGAGAACTTGAGTCTTGCTCAGGCAAGTGTTGTGATGTTTGGGCTTGGTTTGGATCTGGTCCCGCACTGGCTTCTAAAATGCAAGCCTGGTACTTGGAAGACCTTCAGCACAGAAAAAGATATTTAATATTCGCACTGTATCAACAGTAAAAGGATAAAAACATGTTAGCTAGCTAGTTTCATCACATACTTCAGCAGAGCCATGGCAGGACCCTGTGGGCGAGGTTTTCTCCTGAAGAACTGATCAATACTCTTGGGCTCCGGCATGTGATATGGCAGACCGGTCATGGACTCTGGGGAAAACACAACAATGTAAGTTTACAAGGCAAGGAAAATTTTTCCCAGATAGCAGATGAACACACAACTGACCTCGGACCAGCCTCTGACTCTCACTGTGAAGCTGTTTCAGTGCCTCTTTGCTGGCTTTAGCTGCTTTTCTCTCCTAAAAACACAATTTAACCAGAGAAAGAACAAATTATTTTTTGTGTTAGGGCGAAAAATACACCACCAATGAGATTGTCATAATCAATAGGCCCACCTTTCGCTTTGTCTTGTTCTCTTGCTCTTCATCTTCACTGAAGTCAGACATATGAGGCTGTGAGTCAGAAACACAAAAATCACTGCACTGCAAGACAGCAGTACCAGATTCAAATCTTGTGAATATATTTTGGAATAATCTGAAATGAGTTCTGCGCTCACTTTGGATTTTGCTTTTTTTTTCACAGCGGAGCGGATGGCATTCAGAGACTCTTCCTCCTCTTCCTCCATCTGATGATCTAAGTCTTCCTCCATTTGTGCATCAAACAGATCAGAGTCTCCCAGCAGACAGCCGCTGTCATTCAGTGCTTTCGGTGGAGGCGTGTCCTGTTACAAACCACACAATTCACACTCAATTTAAAAATAATGAATGAACTGTCAATGCAAAATATTCCTGTACTGTACAAAAATAATCACCTCTGTTTTCTCTTTCAGTCGCTTCACAAGATCAACGTTGCGTTTGTTCTTGTCCTTGCGTCGTTGTGACTTCTCCCTCTTTTTCTTTGCTTCCTTCGGTTTCACCTGAGCCTCTTTTTTTTCCGGCTCGCTCTCATCACTGTCCATGGAGATGCGGGAAATTCTGTTAGCCCGTTTCTTTTTAATGCTCTTCGTCTCATTGGCCTTTGTTGTCTCGTCACTGGATTCTGATAGGACAAGTGCATTGGCCATTCCGGCTTCTTCTCGCTCCCCATCACTGTCGCTGTCCTGCAACGCCTTCCGGGAACGTCCCTTCCGACTCACTGCAATATCCTCCTCATCTGAATCTGGAACACAATTGGAGGGGAAAACATTCAGCACGAACAGAAGACAATTTGCTATGTTGTTTGAATGAACTACAATATACAGCAGCAAATACATAAAAATAAATGGCAGATATATTACCTTGTTGGTCCTCAGTGACCATGTTTGTGTCAGTCACCGGCTGTTCCATCGGTGAGCCTCTACCACTGTCTGAATCACTTTCTGCTGTTCCTCCCGCAACCAGGAGATCGGCGGGCTACAAACAACAACATACAAGCTTACATACACTTAGTAGTAGTCAATACAATAAGTAGTCATACAGTCTGGTTAACAATGCGGGGGTTGCAAAACTCAAGTGTATTGTAAAGTTGTCTCGATTGTCATAACCTTGAATGAATGAATCAATGAAGCCAACATTGTTTAAAGTCAAAATTTGTTGCAGACGTCACAACAATGAAGAAATCCAGCATTTTAAAGGTTTCAGGAAAAATCAAAACAACATTTCATTATATGATCTGAATGCTAACCGCTTGTCACAAAGGACAAGGCAAGAGCTAAGCTAGCTAGTAAAACACAACTACCCAGACGAATTCTTTACACGTCGTTCACCTTTAGGGTAAATTAGTTGTCAGTCTGTTTATGTTCAACAAATGTTGTTAATAATAATGACCATTAAACCCATTTAAAGAACTTGTTGGTCTTTGATACGTTACCCGCTCAGCGAGAAGAGAGCTCATCTTGTAGGTCGTTTTTTATCCGCTACAAAACCTCCACAGCCAAATAAACGTATGAAACTTAATGTTTAAACCTTTAAAACCTCATAAAGCATAAATGCAGATATTAGGTTTATAAGGGAAAACCGCGTACGTCCATCTCCCGCCCGATGACGGTAAACGTAAAGAACTTCAACTCTTCGCGCGCTAACAGCCTTCGTCACTCTTTTCACGCGCTGCTATTGGACAAACGGTTGTTAGGCGCGCTCGCGGCGTGCTGATTGGACCAGCTGAAACACCAACGCCGCGTCCGATTGGTCAAAGATGACTGTAAATGGACAGCGAAAGACGTCCAACAAACAAAACCAGCTTTTATTGGGGGCCAGGATACCTCCACAATAAAACGCACATCGACAATACAACTTCATTTCATGTGCACTCTGAAAAAATGTACATACAAAAAATAAAATAAATCAGCAAATATAATACTTTGATAAGCACATGCCAGTTATTACGGCATTGCCGATCTACCATTCACTTGCTATTAATTAATACACGTGTCAAATGTCACTTACACCTGAATTATGTACGCGCAGCTGCTTTGTCCTGGATTAAAAAATAACAACTGAATTTGAGTTTGATTTTTTTTAATGCGATAAGCTATGTCTAAAATCAAATGACATAACAACACTCCACTTGACGGAGAGCCAATGGATCCGTGTATCTCTCACCGCCCAAACCTTTATCATTTTCCCCGTGTATCAACGTGCGCGTTCACAAACCGAATTTGCGCGTCCCCGCGCATGCGCACTTACAAATCCCATGGATCTGCTTTAAATCACTCAGAAGACAACGCAGGCAGAGCAGAGCGTTGCACAGCTACGCATCCTTCCATTTCTTAAATTAGCCACCTTAAGCTTCGAGATACCGCCCCCAATTTCAGTGTCGGTACGGAGCCGCCAGGCCGGGACAGAGACGGAGAGAGAGCCCTCGGCCATGGAAGCGCTCGGACCCGGTAGGTGCCAAAAATAAGCCGTGTGACAGCGTAGTGCGGGCCGATGCGCTGCCTCACCAGGGCTCGCGGTAGCGCGCTGCTTAGGCCTCGACGAAAAAACGAAAACAATCACCTTATCGACCCGAGCCCGCTTGTCAAAACCGCCTTAATGTCACGAATTCGTTGTTGAATTAAACCTTACGATGGCGAAACGATGTTTGTGACGATAATAAGCGTGTGTTGGTCGCTGGATGAGCGTTAAATGGCTCGCAGTGTTTATCGAGCCCATTGCGGAAGACGGGACGGCATTGTGTTCTGCTGGGGATTTAACCACACGCATGTCGCTTCCGTGTCGTCTCTTCATATTTAATAATGCGCAATTATCATCAAAACGGATGTTAACAACAATTACAGATAAAAACAACAGATTTGATGGTTTGCGATCCAGCAGTTAGTGGCTGTCGGGGGTTTAAACGCGTGTGTTTTTGTACATACTGCGCGAGGCTAAACACACACGCAGCGTTCGCGAGCTGTTTGATTTGAGCGCGCGCTCGTGTTTGTCATTGCTGGCGCATTGTGTGATCCATGTGCATTTGTTTATGCCGAAATGCTGACCACGCCAAAGGATAACGGGTGACAGAAGTTCACCCGTCATTGTCGTTTTCATTGTGAGAATGAACTCGATGACCTTTGGAAAAACGCGTTTAGCTTTGAACTTAAACCGCGACGCGCTTATCGATTCGTCAATATTGAGCCATGGTCGTATTTTAACACTCGTTTCTCTAAATAAAAGTCTTCATTTGGATACAATGGTCGGCATTTGCAAAGCTGTAAATTGTTCTCCAGATCTGAGCACTGGTTGCCACACACTGTGATTTTTGGCAGGAAATAATCGTATGTGTTATGTCTGGTGTTTTCAGTGCATGAGTTTAAATGCTTCCTGCTTGTACAGCAGATCACCTGTTAATGCACCAGTGCCTTTGAACACATTTGTCAACTCCTTTATGACTCTTCTCCCTGTGTTTTGCATTAACCTTGCATTATTATTAAATCATTTCAGTCTCTAAACACATTTGCTGGAAAAATTGAGACCTTGTGGGGGTCTTTATTCAATATTTTTCTAATTAAGTTAAGTGCTATTAATAAACAATTCAACATATCAGTCTGCATGGTGTAATACTGTTGGCTGTGTTCTTATTTTATGCCCTTTATACATTTGTAAAGATTGATGTAGTATTTAAATACTTAATATTTTTGTGCAGATGTTCTGATGACTAATTTCTGATACTGATAATAACTAATTATGTATCTAAATTATGAGCAAACGTCTGACATGGCAGTAATTGTACAAGTGGTGACTGTAGCCTCCCACAGATCTGAGAATAGATGGGTTTATTGTCTCTTGTGTGATTGTATGTGTGCCGTCTGATGGCTAATCCAGGTGATCTGACACAGAACTCAATGTCATTACTGAGTCATCGCATGTGATCGGCTTTAAACCCATCATGTCTTTTAGATTGCTGAGCTTATGGCTTGACACATTAAGCCCCTCATACATTATATGTATAATACAGACCAACTAACCTATATGTTGTTTTGATTGTTTGATGCAAAGTATGTAACATGACAAATTAAAGCAATGTTATTTGTGTAATTAATTTACATTGTTTGTGAAAATGATATGCTACTTTTCTGTTTTGGAGTTTGTTATTGTACCTGCATAATGTGTACAGTATGCAACTTAATGTAAAGAGTATTTAGGTGACCTTAGTTTGAACTGTATTAATGCAGTATGCAAGGGATGTATGCTGCTTTGTAGGATTCTGTCTCACACAATTCAATTCCACGATTCAGTGTGATAATTGTAATTAAAGCTATTGTAGCTATTTTTTCTTTTGACGCTAGCAATATTAAGACTTTATGATAAACAGCACATAGGAAATAGTAAGATTGCAATCCATTTCAGACATACCCTCGCTTCAAATCAACATTGGTCCATCAGTTTGATGGAGAGAAAAGCTTCTAATGCCTGTTTGTTCATGGGTTACGTTACCCATAATGCAATTGGAAGCATTAGTATACCACAGGAAGCCCAGACTCTGTAATGAATGCTATGAGACGCTGATTGTGATCTGAAGGTAATAGCTGCCCACTTTCAGTGTTCTGTCTGCCGTTCATGTCTGACACCCCAGCCTGGTGTGAAGCGTAACAGCTGAGTGGCCTATATATAGAGCCTCACTGTGTTTGATGAATGCTGGGGACCTGATGTCACTTCCCCCCATCCTCTGCACCACAGCTGTGTTAGTGCTGTAGATGTCTGAATGATCTGCCTGTTGAGTAAGAGGTGTTCAGATGAAGGGGGAGCCGAGGGCAGATAGTATGTTATAGGGACAGCAGAGCGTTTAGAAGCTACCAATTGTATTCCTGCCGCTCTGCTTGCTAACTGGAGCGTGTAGGTTTGAGAGGGGCCAAGCCCCCCCCGCAAACTCTTCAACGATTTGACAAAGTTTGACAAAGGGGTGTATCGTGTCACCCTGATGGGCCCCCAGCGAATCTGGGCTTTGCATTTTTTTGTTTGGGATCGAAGCTTCTTGCATTGTGTTTCCTGTTTTTTTTTTTCAGTAGCATTTAAGATGAGAAGATTGTGCATTGCAAAAAACTGCTATTTGATCGTTTTTACTGGCTATATTAAAAATGCAATTAAAATGTTATACTGTACTGCACCGTACTATATACTGTATTTACTGTAGGTCAAATGTTACCTACCTAGTTTTATTTATTTTTTTTCTTGGCTTTTAGAACAAATTCTTTATTGAAGAACTCGCTGAATGTATCAGAGCAGTTACTAAATTATCTGCAAACAGCATAGAATACCCTGTAACATTTGTTGTAACATTTTAATCTTTATGCAATATATAATAATAATATACATGTTTTACCACCTGTGCATTGTCTATAATGAAATTGGAGGGAAAATGTTGTATGATTACATGTTGCATGAATCAAAGAAAATGGCAGCTATTGTTCCACACATTACACTGTGTTTTGTGGGTAGTGCCAGCCGAATTTGCAGTTACCCCCTCCCCCTGTTTGACCCTTTTGCTGGATGACTGCGATGGACACGCGGTCCTTTGTCTGGACAGATTGTGTGGGGCGGATCGGGGGCGGGACATTCATGATTGGCCGCTATTGTTCCCTCCATGTCCTCTTTATACCATTGGCAGGTTAAAGGTCAAAGGCGCCTTATTAAGACGTTGGTGTCTGAATGCTGGACTTTCACCATATTGTGTTTTCATGAAGATGTCTTGTAATTGTTTAGTGGGTGTCAGTGGTTGCAGCACAAGCATTTTGTGATTTTAAGTGTCTTTTCTTCTGATTGTTTGTTTTCGTTTTGCAGGCCCGCCTGCCCCTACCTCCCTCTTCCAGCCACCGCGCCGGCCCGGATTGGGTACGGTGGGGAAGCCGATTCGCCTGCTGGCCAATCACTTCCAGGTGCAGATCCCCAAGATCGACGTCTACCATTATGACATAGACATCAAGCCTGAAAAGAGACCCCGCAGGGTCAACAGGTGAGAGGCTGGAAGATCTTATATGGTGCTTTGTATAAGAACTGTGCTAATACTTAATGTAACTGACTATGTGATTGTATTTGGATTGTTCAATTCCTGATCCTATGATAACGCTGGAATTTTGTATATGATTAATGGAACGATAACTGAATAATGGCACAGAAATAATTCTGTAATAAACAACATACTCATTTTTAAAGTCACTGCAGCTGAGAGCTGTTTGCTAATGTTCAGCTGTTGAGTGCATGTTTGTGTTAAAATGTGCATCTGTAAAATATTTGGGGTGTTTTTTTTTTTCCACAGAGAGGTGGTGGACACAATGGTGAGACATTTTAAGATGCAGATCTTTGGGGACCGGCAGCCTGGATATGATGGCAAGAGGAACATGTACACGGCTCATCCTCTACCCATCGGACGAGACAGGGTAAGAATCAATGACATGCTGCATAATACAACACAACAGTGGATCTGAATTCTGTAGCTACAGATACATTTATGCAATTTGCAGACAACTTAATCCAAAGAACTAATTGTACATTCAGTTTTCCCTCAACCTTTGCCCTGCTAATGCTATCTATGTTCTACCAACTGAGATACAGGAACGGTGTGGATGTAATGAGCTTTCTGTGGTTGGCAGGTGGATCTGGAGGTCACTTTGCCTGGTGAGGGGAAGGATCAGACCTTCAAGGTGTCTCTGCAATGGGTGTCAGTGGTCAGTCTGCAGATGCTTCTGGAAGCTCTATCCGGTCACCTGAATGAGGTTCCTGAGGACTCTGTACAGGCTTTGGACGTCATAACTCGCCACTTGCCCTCCATGCGGTAACTCTCCGTGGTTCTTTTTGCTCCAATTAGAAGTTCTCAATGACTAGATATGTATCTTCTGTTTGCTTGCAATCAAATATCAGAGCAGTTGTCGGTCATACAGTGAAATGTGTTGGAAAAAAAACTGGGGAATCAAACAACTGACAGGAATTTTTGGCTCCAGGTACACTCCAGTTGGTCGGTCCTTCTTCTCTCCACCCGAGGGTTACTATCACCCACTGGGCGGTGGAAGGGAGGTGTGGTTTGGTTTCCATCAATCTGTTCGTCCAGCCATGTGGAACATGATGCTCAACATAGATGGTACGAGTTTGTGTCTCCAGAGGTCACTTCCTGTTTTGTTTATCCTTGTTTTGACTGACTTTATTTCCACCCGCCACAGTCTCAGCCACAGCCTTCTACCGAGCCCAGCCCGTCATTGAGTTCATGTGTGAGGTTCTGGACATCCAGAACATCAATGAGCAGACCAAACCCCTCACAGATTCACAGCGGGTCAAGTTCACCAAGGAGATCAGAGGTGAGGGGTAGACGAGTTTCTGTATTTGGGTTTATAATTGCACTCACCAGCTTATATGATCCAAAAGTATGTGGTACCACATCATAGACTAAAAGGTCTGGTTCTGAGCACCATTTGATTTGAAGTAATGTTTTGTGTGTTTGTGAGCAGGACTGAAAGTGGAGGTCACACACTGTGGTCAAATGAAGAGGAAGTACCGTGTGTGTAACGTCACGCGCCGCCCAGCAAGCCATCAGACGTTAGTGCTTTGATTTGTCTTTAAGGCCTTTTCCACAATCTAAAAAACAACGAATAAAATAACAATGTTTATGCTATTAAATACAGTCCCCGGTTAATGAATTTCTTATTCTCTCGTCGTTTCTCCAGTTTTCCTTTGCAGCTCGAGAACGGACAAGCCATGGAGTGCACAGTTGCCCAGTATTTCAAACAAAAGTACAGCCTCCAGCTCAAATACCCCCACCTGCCCTGCCTCCAAGTGGGGCAGGAACAGAAGCACACCTACCTGCCCCTTGAAGTGAGAGACGACATATTTTCCTAGCCCTCGCATGCAGAACTTGATGCCTTTGGTAGCTTCTCACCATGTCACTGTCTTCTGTCCGCCGCACAGGTTTGTAACATAGTTGCAGGGCAGCGCTGTATAAAGAAACTAACAGATAATCAGACCTCAACCATGATCAAAGCCACGGCCCGCTCAGCCCCAGACCGACAGGAAGAGATCAGCAGACTGGTGAGTGCGGCATGGAAACAGTGACTGTGCTTCAGTCTTTGTGTCACTGAGCTTGTCATGCGAGGTTTAGTGTAATATATAACATGAGGTTGTGCTGTTATGTATTTTCCATCCAAAGTGAAGACAGGGTGGAAACAACAGGGTTGGAACAAACAGGGTTGAACAATATAAGGTTTTGTGGTTTATTTATTTTTTTTTTTGTCTAAACTATTTCTTGAACAACAGAACCGTTTTTTTCCAAACCTACTCAAGCCAAATTTGTGGCACCCTTGTTGCTAGGAAACTAGTGCTATGCACATTAAATCCTTTATGCGCAAGCATAAAAAAACGAATGTTTTAAACCAACATGTGTGTATAACTTTAATAAAGTTAAGTAACTTTATTGGGTTCACTACTGAAACCTCTGTTAAACCCTTTCAGGTCAAAAGCAACAGCATGGTGGGCGGGCCCGACCCTTACCTTAAAGAGTTTGGCATCGTGGTGCACAATGACATGACTGAGGTGACCGGGCGGGTCCTCCCAGCGCCCATGCTTCAATATGGGGGCCGGGTGAGTACAGACACTGGGAGGGACTGTAGCAGGGTGAGTACTGGGGCTCGGGTGCAGGGTGACTACGCGGGTGGGCTGGGATCACTGGCATGCGTGTGTGTGAGGGTGTGTTCGTGAGTGTTGTGGGATGAAAGGACTATTAACTATTAGGGAACAAGGATCAGACTCCACTGGTGTGTTTTAATAAGTTTGTCTTAACACTTGAACTGTTGATGTTGTGTAAGGAAGATTACTGTGGTTTTAGCAGCCTGATTAGAAGTCAGATCACTGTAACTATCGTAAACCGTTTGTTAGTCCTTAAGGCTACAACAGTGCATGAATTTCTCAATTTGTTTAGCCTGAGGTCATAAGCTTTAATGTTGCTCATCCCTAATGAACAATTTACAAATATTCAAATGAACCCGCCAATAGAGTCTAATCCTTATTCCTGTGACATAATTCTTTGCACACTGAACACACTGTTTTTCTTCATCTTATCTGATTTTGTTTAATTAAAAATATACTGTATGAAAATATCTACTCTCATATACTTGCTGCTAGATTTCTGTCATTAACTTTTATGGTGCACATGGTTACTGATGTACTAACATAGTAAAACTAAACTGATTATTCTTGTCATTAATATTGTTTGCATGACATGAATGCTTTTGAAATTAAATGTTATTTACCTGCAACTCCAGAAACAATCCAGTCTTCAGGCTTTAAGGTTTAATGTTCAATCTGAAAAAAATCTAAATGAAAATCTTCAATGAAATCAATGAATATCTTAAAATTCAATGAATATCTTAAATGAAAAGGACACAGTCACAATGAATGCCATTAGAACTTAATGAAAACACAGGTTTAGGATGCCAATCAATGAGGTTATATCAGATTATTGGTTAAGGCAAGCATCCACACAAATCACTGCAGATCAGTTTGTTAGTGCAGTAGTTAGTTTAGATAAACACTGTAATTACAATTGTGTGACTGTGGCTCTTTAAAGATGACTATCTTATAAGCCCTGAACACTGGAGCTGTTTTGTTCTGTATTATATTCTCCTGTATTCATGTATTTCCTCCTTTTAACAAGGTTGTGTTATTGTATTAATTTCCTTACTGCTAATACCTGACCTTCAACTTTAAAGATAATTTGCTTTCGTGCACAAAAACTAAGTTCTTTTTAGCTCTTGACAATGTATGGCATCATAACTCTGATTAACCAATGGAAAGCTTGAATATGGGTCTGTTTTTTCTGCGTCCTCTGCTTTAGTCATTAACTCAGGCCTGCCAGAGATGGGTGGGGTGAGGGTGGTGCTGGTTTGAGGGGTGTAGGGTAATGAGTGTATCTCGTGACGAGAGCGAAAGGTTCACTAAGAGTGTAGGGACTCTCTCCCCAGAACAAGACGGTGGCTACGCCCAACCAGGGTGTCTGGGACATGAGGGGAAAGCAGTTTTACGCAGGTATTGAGATCAAGGTGTGGGCTGTGGCCTGCTTTGCCCCTCAGAAACAATGCAGAGAGGATCTTCTCAAGTGAGTGCAAATTGTTTAAACACGTTGTCTAATGTTTGAGTCCAAAAGTGAATTTAAATGATGAACGTTCTTGCATTTGTTAGGAGTTTTACTGACCAGCTTCGCAAGATCTCCAAGGATGCAGGGATGCCCATCCAAGGCCAGCCCTGCTTCTGCAAATATGCCCAGGGAGCAGACAGCGTTGAGCCCATGTTCAAACATCTCAAGATGTCTTACGTGGGTCTGCAGCTCATTGTGGTCATTTTGCCTGGGAAAACACCAGTCTATGGTAAAGAGACACCCTCTATTTCAGTCCTCACTGTTGGTGACACAACCAATAATGTCGGGTTAAGAATGAAATTGTTTAATTGTGCCCGCCCACTTTTTCAGCAACCCTTTTAAGGTTGTTGCAACTACTTTTTGAGCTTCTCTGAACGGTTTTGTGTTTCTCCAGCGGAGGTCAAACGTGTGGGAGATACTCTGCTGGGAATGGCCACTCAGTGTGTGCAGGTGAAGAATGTGGTGAAGACCTCTCCTCAAACTCTGTCCAACCTCTGCCTCAAGATCAACGCCAAGCTAGGAGGCATCAACAACGTGCTGGTGCCACATCAGAGGTGAGTTCTTCAGCTGGACTGGTGGTCACTCAAGGGCACAAAACAAATTCAGATGTGTTTTGGTTTCATCAAAGCCTTCATAGTTTCTATTGTGATGTCAAATTGTAGCTCCAAATGGAAATTATGAGAGTGGAGCCAAACAATACATGCCTATAATGTTCATTTTTAGTCCACAAAAAAAAATTACCTCGTCACTTAGCAACAATCTCAGGCAGTTTTGAAAAGCAGAGTCTTTAAATGCAAATAGACTGCATTGTTTAACTCGGAGACCAGAACAAATGTAGGAAGCTTCTATTTTGGTTTCTCATGTGTTTGGGAATTGTCCGCACCAGGCCCTCGGTGTTCCAGCAGCCGGTCATATTCCTGGGGGCAGATGTCACTCACCCGCCGGCAGGCGATGGAAAGAAGCCATCCATCGCGGCTGTGGTGGGAAGCATGGACGGCCACCCAAGCCGCTACTGTGCCACTGTTCGGGTCCAGACCTCACGCCAGGACCTGTCCCAGGAGCAGCTCTTCAGCCAGGAGGTCATCCAGGACCTCACCAACATGGTGCGAGAGCTGCTGATCCAGTTCTACAAATCCACCCGCTTCAAGCCCACCCGCATCATCTACTACCGTGGAGGCGTGTCTGAAGGACAGATGAAGCAGGTGAGATGGAAGATTCCAGAAACTGAATCTAAGGTTCATCTGCGCAGAATCAGGGCTGAATTAAATTATGTTTTTAACTTGTCTGCGCCGCTGTTGTTTGAGCAGGTCGCGTGGCCTGAACTGATAGCCATCAGGAAGGCATGCATCAGTCTAGAGGAAGACTACAGACCTGGAATCACCTACATCGTAGTGCAGAAACGCCATCACACTCGACTCTTCTGCTCTGACAAAGCTGAACGGGTGAGCTAAAGAACTTTGAACTCAATCCAGTATGTCAGTTCTGTAATGATGTCAGGCTAGTATGTCAGGCTTCTATATTTGTTATTTGTTAATGCATTGTAATCCTTTTCTCACGTATGAGGATTTGAAATGGACCGCATCTAAATGTCTCGTTTTAATCCTGTAGGTCGGAAAGAGTGGCAACGTCCCAGCAGGCACTACGGTGGACAGCACCATCACACACCCCTCAGAGTTTGACTTCTACCTGTGCAGCCATGCTGGTATCCAGGTGAGTTTGGCCTCCGTCTTACCTGTGCATATACAAATTGTCACAGGTTCAAATGGAACGAATAAGTGAACGTCTTGATTCCTGCAGGGCACGAGTCGCCCATCCCACTATCACGTCTTGTGGGATGACAACTGCTTCACAGCCGATGAACTGCAGCTATTGACCTACCAGCTGTGTCACACCTACGTGCGCTGCACCCGCTCCGTCTCCATCCCCGCACCAGCTTACTACGCCCGGCTTGTGGCGTTCCGCGCACGCTACCACTTAGTGGACAAAGACCACGACAGGTAAGAAACAAATACAGCTGCTATTAACGATATTATAGGAAGTATTTTTAAAAACGAAACGTTTGACTGAAATCAAACGTGTATGAAAATGTTGCGTACATCATAACAAAACTGTACTTCATTGTTGTGGTGTGTGATAATGAATGCTAATGCGTGGTGCTCTTGTTCTCTGCAGTGCTGAGGGGAGTCACGTGTCAGGACAGAGCAACGGCCGGGACCCTCAGGCCCTGGCCAAAGCCGTCCAGATTCACTATGACACGCAGCACACGATGTACTTCGCCTGATGTCAACCAGCAGAAGACGCACCTCTGCACTCCCTCTGTTTCTCTTTCTCTCTCTCTCCTTGTTCTTTCTGTCGCGTCTTCATCTGCAGCAAAGCAGTTCTGAAGCCAGAGGCCCATTTGTCAGTCCAGCTTTATTTAGTCGGCCTCAGAAGAACCAACCTTTACCAGCAGTCCTGCACTGAGAGGCCTCTGGTCTCCCATGCACACAAATCAAATTGAGCCATTTTCATTTTTATGATTTTGAATGTCTTTATAATTTGTAATATACACTGAGTGTGAGCAAACCTGCGCCATTGGTCAGGGCAGCTCTGGCTCTCTCAGCTAAGCTGGACTCTGTCTACTTTTACCTCAAGCCACCATTGGCTGAATCTTGTCACATGTCTTGGGTGGGGCGGGGCTTGCATGCAGTGGCGGGAGGGCAGCGGGTTGGCTTTAAGGAATGGATTTGTTTATTTCTCCTTTTTATGATCGTATTTGGACTTTCTCCTCTCAGTCTTTTACAAACGAGGTGACGTGGGTGTGTATATATGCCCATAACCTGCTCCCATTGTGTGTGGATAACGTACCTGTGTGAGTGCATGTATGCATTTGTTTTTGTGTGTTTGTGAGTGTGTGTGTATTCATGTCTATGTCTGGCCACTGACTTTTAAAGGGAAATCTAGGCGCAAACTGCTGTAAATTCCTGTTTTATATTAACACACACATAGATATATAAAATATATAAACTTTACAACTCTATAAGCATATTCCACTTGATTTCACAGGCTTGCATAAGCTGATGGTTTTGTGTAGCAGTTCTCATGGTCTCCTGGCGTTGAGGTTGTTGGACCTGAGCAAATGAGGCTCGGTACATGTCACCGGTCTTGCCACAGGAAGGACGGCACATGTACGTCTCGATTGGATGGTTATTTTACAGGGTTGAAAGGTTATGGCCATTGCACAGTCGCGGACGCGGCGCTAGCGTTGCGTTAACGTCGCCGTCTGAAAGGCTAGGCTAGCAACATACAGCACTCTCTCTTCTTTTATGCATTTATACATAAGATTCAAATCAGATTTGTAAGAGTTTAATATAAAAGTTTTCTTTGTGGTAAACTTTAACAGTTCGTTAGAGTAGATAATTGTTATTCTCGTCGTTCATGTTGATATTGGTCGTTCGTCAGCAATCAGTTGCGTATATAAGTGATCCAGGAGTCATTGTGGTCGTAAACGGAGAGTCGTTTTTCTTTTTTAAATGTATAAATATACAGCTTAATTTCTTGTAGCGTTGTGGTCATGGTAACAAGGGCCCAAATTGCTTTGGTTTGTCGCCTGGCAGGTTTATTATGTGGTTAGAAGTGATCAACGCTTGTTAGCTGCTTCTGTTCAGATAGCAGATTGCCAGTCAGAGAATAAGAGTGACAAATCAAAACTTTTTTGGCAGGGGGGGGTTTGGAATATTAGCAATGTTGAGCAGTTTTACACTTAAAAGTGTGTTTATTACTTCTGTGTGTATATGAACTTGAATCTATAATATAAATCAATTAACTGTTTCTCTTTACATATGAAAGATAGGACACCATACATTAAGACACAAGCATAAGCACTGCCTTTGGACTGATCGGTACCTGGGTAAGCCTGTTGGTTGATACCAGGCCCATGAGACCGTTTTGGGGGGTCTCCAGCGCACACGCCTCGTCAGGGGGGCCGCTCTGCCAAAACCCTTTTGTAATAAACCATCCGTAAAACAGCAGGTTTGCTATGAATGAGTTTGAGCGCCAGCCTGTCGCTGGCGTGGACGCTGGCCCCGGGAAAGAGGAAGTGGGCAAGGGCATCACACGCAATAAATTGGATCGGAATGTGGATTTTTAATGTTAGCTAGGTTACTTCGTCACAGCTTCCAGAAACACCGCGTGTGACTGTAGTGTAGTGTCCTTTTTAGGCATTTGGCTTAATTGCTACATGGCATTAATTCAAGTTTCTAGTCATGATATCATTGCAAAGCAATATAACCCAAAATTTAGAACGTTTTAAAAGCTGTACTAGTTTTTCGTCGATGTGGCTGTTGGATTCTTATTGCCGTTTGTGTTTATGTACTTACTTTGCTTGTATCAATCAATGGGAATGTGCATATGGTGGACTAGATCTTTAGCTCTGTGGAAAACTTCAAATTTAGACTGTGCTCGCCTGCATGCCAGAGTATTGTTCTAATCTCTCTGAAAATATTTATTACGAAATGAGAGGTTTTTTCTTTTCTATTTGTACTTCAATACAGTGAGACTGTTTCGAGTAGCGATGTTGTCCAGTCTCTTTTACAACATTTTAAAAATTCCTCCACAAACGTCAGTAACTCGATGAGGAACACGCAGTGGTGTTGAAGGGGCGAGAATGCCGGTCTTTATGGGCTCCAACCCAAACGAGGTACTTTCATCAATCACAGGGCTGCGAAGACCGGCCTTCTCACCCCTTCCTTGCTTCACCCACCGGGTGAAGTACCACGTCATCTGCTGTTTTGTTCTCTGGCTCTCCAGTGCTGTGGCGCCGCCCTGGTGGCACCTTCCTCAAGGGTTCACTGCACAAGGATTACCTCTTTTTAACCTTTTTGTTTTTTTAACCCATTCTCTCTGCCCCAATTAAAAGAGAGCATGAGTTTTTTATTCCTATTTGATATATATGGCTTTGTTATTTGACAAATGTGTATTGTAATTTAATTTTTATCTTTTGTTTCTCTTACTGGTGTGTAGCTTTCTGTGCCGTTCTATTCTCATGTTCTGAGCTGTGTGACTTGTCCAATAGCAATAGTGGGTACTTCCTTTTGACCTGCTGGGGAATGCGCAGAACTTCTGTGGCTTCTCCCATCCCAGTGCCCTGCAAGTTGCTGTATTGCTTTGTGACATTTTAAAAAAAGTCTCTCCCTTTTTTTTAGCCTGCAGGGAAAATTTGTGTTATTGTGCAAATTAATAAATTGGTATTTTATGCCTATAACACACAACTCTGTGTCGTGTCATTTATTTAATTAAATTAAATATATTTAAATATATTTAAAGGATGTGTATGGATGCCACTGCTATGTAAAGGAAAACTGGAGGTTTTATTGTAAACCACCAGGTGGCAACACATGCAAAGCTCTACAAGTTAACAACTGTTGAGAAGCAGCACATTAACCAGCTTAGATAGTTTAATGCTGTTTGTTAATGTTTTTCTTAAGCTCTTAACTGGTAAATGTGTTTCTCAATAAAATGTTATTTCTGCAGTCTTAGAAATGAGTTTTGTGTATTTTGTATAATTGAGATACTGCTGAATTATCAGTGGTTTCTGTTCTTAAACCCCCTGTTTGTAACATTGTTCACATTTCTTTCTAAACACACATTTTCTGTTGAAATGCTGTTTAGTGGTATAGTTATGTACACCAAACGTGAGCTGTTGTTTACTGTCAGTCTCTGTCTCTTTTTTTTTTTGTGAGCCTCCTCTGTCATTTCCTGTGTCCTGTCTTGTTGTCATGGCTACCGTTGCCAAGGAGAGGCACCACAAAAGAAAGGAAATGTAAACCAGAGATCTTGTATCCACAATATTTAATTCATTAACATGGACACGTCTCCAGGTCACTGAGTTTGGCGAGACACAGTGTGAAATGACATGAACGCCCTCTTTTAAAATAAAGCTGTTTAAAACTAGACCTTTTTCCCTGTTCTTCTTTAAATAATTAAATGTTGTGCCTGTTTGTCTTTGATACATTTACAGTTACAAGACCCCATAAAACACAACACACAACTCATCTTAAATCACCCTGCAAAGTAACATTATATTGTTGCACACAGATCATTTATACCCTAGTAAAAGATCCTTTAACAACGTCACAGCCGCTTAAATTTGGTACTAAATCTCTTTAGCACAACTTTTATTAAGAATGATTGTAGCAAACGGTGAGTTTCTCCATCACAAACATGAAATTAACTGGCGTGTTGTTGTAATGTATGAGTGTTTTGACATTAGTCATCCTAGCCACCCTCGCATGTTTCCACAAATACACCCAAGTTGTCTCTTTAAAATCCATTTTCAACTAAACTGTCTTAAAAATGATTAGATAGTTTTGAAGAGAAGCTAAAGCTATTTTTTTTGCAGTGCCTCTTTAAACACATTGAGTATTTTTAAGCCTCATTGTTGAGGGCCCTTCGATTGTTTTTGTGTTAATTGATCCTCTAACAGACACCAGACTCGCCCTCCCTCCTCTCTCTCTCTCTCTCTCTCTCTCTCTCTGTCTACAACCTATTCATTTGTGTCTTTTTAGGACAGTATTGCCTTTGGTCAGCGCTGTGATGATCAAGACTGGCACACTTGAAACACCTATAAGTGTTATCAGGCCCAATAGGAGATTGCTGCTCTGATTCCAAATAACCAATCGTTGAAGGTTTTGTTGCAGGGAGGGAAGGGATTGCTTTTGTTTTGTCTTTGCAAGTGGCCTGAGGCACAGAACCCTTTTGTGTCTCGGCTGCTCTTGATATCACCCAATTGCAGAAGCCTAAAAGAAGATCTCATCACTTGAGTTCCATCTTCACAGAAATCATCACATGGTTCTACACCTGAAGAACGTTTTTAGCATCTCCATGGAGTTTTTGATTTAAGCGACACTGTTGGATAATTCACAAAGGATTGTGCTACATGCATTCATCTTGATTTTGTCTATCTTGACTTTGTTAGAGTACAACTTTTGGTTGATGTTTGTTCGTTTGGGCCTTTGGAGGTAATCCATCTTTGACAGTTACTGCATCCATGTTACAGTATCAAGTTTAATCGGTGTGACCCATTTGGGTAAGGCAATACCAGCCTGGGTAGCAACAGAGACACATGTCCCTGCTATAAGATAAGAGCAGATCTTTCTTTACAGAGAAGAGAGCAACTCAACTGCAACCAGCTTCTGCCCTCCGGACGTAAGCAGCGGTGGTGGATCTTTAGAAGTTCAATAGAGTTCCATGTGGGTGAGCTGAGACAAGTGGCAGCAGTTCTCTGGGTTCTTCAATTATTCATTGCCTCAAAGAAGACCTGGGGAAAGTGGAGGCAACTGTCTGAAACAAAAACAGGCAAGCTCTATAATGCAACTAAACGAAACTTTGTTTTGAGACTTGGAAAAGACGAAAACTGACAAGCCTGACAAGATCTCAAGGACAGAGAAGAGTGTTTTCTGGAGTGTATAGAGGATTGGCAAACTTGCCAACCTCTTTGGGCAAGAAGGAGTGAGATAATTATCCATAAGTGGACCAACGGCAATCGGAAAGGTGTCGTCGAGGTTGTGGCCAGGGGAGGCGTGGTATTCAGAGGGTGGCGATATGGTGAACACAGGAATGCAGTTGATCAGCTTCACCTGCGCTGTGACAGGTTGGATTATGGCTATAGCCGTGACCGCGCTGCCCCAGTGGAAGGTCACGGCCTTCATAGGCAGCAACATTCTTACCTCTGAGATTGTTTGGCAGGGCATATGGATGAATTGTATCTACCAGACCACCGGCCACATGCAATGTAAGACCTACGACTCCATGCTGGCCCTGCCGCCCGACATCCAGGCGGCTCGGGCGCTGATGTGCATCGCCATCTTCTTGGGCTGGTTGTCCTGCACCGTCTCTTGCTGTGGCATGAAGTGCACCACCTGTGCCGGAGATGATCGCCATGCCAAGGCCGGCATAGCTCTGTCCGGTGGGGTGCTCTTCATCCTGACGGGCCTGTGTGTCCTGGTGCCAGTTTCCTGGACAGCAAACACTGTGGTGCAGGACTTCTACAACCCCAACGTTCCCCTGCAGCACAAGCGGGAGCTCGGTCAGGCTATTTACCTGGGATGGGCGGCGGCGGTGATCCTTATGATCAGCGGGGCGGTGCTGAGCAGCACCTGCCCTCACATCGAGAGAGGGGGATACAGGCGGGGGTACATAGGGCGCAGTTTTGCCAACTCAAGGGCTTCTGCACCCGATCCCCCCAAGCCCATCACAACTAGCACCTTGCCTTTAAAGGAGTATGTATAGGCAGAAATGAAAGCAGATGTCAATGATTAATGGTGGAAGGAGTCAATAGGAAGACATCTGCAAGAACGTTTCTTTGAAATTAAAGGTGCACTCAGTACATTTTGATGTTTTGCTGGATGGAGGCATATTGCCACTTGAAGTCTAGCCATTTCTGAATCATTTCTGTTTCAGTTGATCTCCATTCTGTTTGGTTTGGTGGAAACATGCATGCTGTATTTAATATGTATAATGTGTTTGTTGTTGTATTGTTTGATTTGCTTGTTTTATTTATATGTACTGTAATGTTGATCTTTCATAAAGTGCTGTAAACAGTTATATAAGCTCTTAAAGCTGAAGTGTGTGAATTCTGTGCTGCTACTGTCACCAAATGACATTTGAAGTATTTAACAGGATTCCTGGACACGCCCCCGTCTTCCATTGGTTGCAAAACAACCACAGATCTCACTTTGTTCGTTGTTAACCCAGTATCTTTGCATATTAAGCTTGGATATGATAAGTATTTAAACATATTGTAGAAAGAATTTACACACTTTAGCTTTATTTAAAGAAAACACAGCTGGTCATGTGATCTTTGCCTGTCACCACCATTAAGGAGGTGACCTGCATACATGGAATAATTTTTCTAGGTTCCTATTTAATGTGAATGTACATCATTTTTAATATATCTGTCAGAATTATTATTTATTAAGAGGTACAAATTGTGGAGAACAATACTGGGTGCACCTTTAAATAAAGACACATTTGTATTTTAGAAACCAGTCATAGTGTTTGAGTGCTAACAGTACTATAACATATTGGGTTATAGATTTGTGTGTACCTCATTTAAAGGGTTTTTATCATTTAAGCCCCTTTATATTTTGTTTATGAAGTCCAGTAGTATCAAACTTGTATCTTCAGTGTTGCTTATCCTTAAATTGACGTGTTTTGTTGACAAATCACAACTCAACCCTTAGATACATCCACAACCATTGGTAATACTGTGTTTGATTGCTGTGTATTCTCTGTTTATTTATTAAACACAATAAAGTGTGATTGTTAAGTCATAACACTGAGCTTCATTGACGTAAAGAATAAATACAATAAACAATCGTTTACTAAAATTAAACAGTCAATATGATTTGCAGTAACAAAACAGATCATCTCGTAGAGTCACATTAACTTTCTCCGCTGTCTCAAGTGCTGGAGGTTTCCAAGTAAAACTCATCAGCTGTGTGCATTGAGCCAATACATCCAAACACTTTCAAAACCTCACAAACATATGTAGCTTTTCGTACAATGACACGAAAACATTGGACATGTTTAAAATACTGTATTGATGGCGTGCAAGTAACGTGATAAACCGCGCAATGCATATATTAAAACGATCTATAAAAACATTAATACTGCGCTCACCGTCTCATTGTATTAGTTAACCTCTTTTATAAACCACAAAAAATACAAACGCTAGAGTTTATAAAATCATTCATTTCCATCACAAACGCGCAAACATCCTCCAGTTCATTTCTCCATTTTGCAGCCGAAACAGTAAAACGCTCTGCCATTGGTCAAATTTTCCACGTAGCGCGGTCTTATTGATCTTATTGGCCAAGAGGCGGGGCGTATTCCCAGGGCGGAAGTCGATGCTGTTCGCTGATTGGCTTGGTGACGTCGTTGCGTTAAATTTGAAATTTGCTTTGCAACTGTTGGCGACTCGCTGGTTTGACTCCTTCAGGAAAGACCGAGGACTATAAAAGTAAGATAAAAACAGACATTAATAACTATTAAACCGAACAATTCTTTAAGATATCTAACTCCGCGATCCGTCTTTATTTAATCTTGACGTTATAGAAGCGTTCCGCCGTCTTTTAGTCTCATCATGGCACCCAGGAAACGGACCCAAAACACGAAACCCAAGAAAAACCTCAAGAACCCCAAGCTGGAGGCTTTTCTGCTGGACTTTGACGATGAAGGTCGTGCATTTGTTGATGTTACTTACATCTGTCACACAGACATCTAGCTGCGATTAGATTGTGAACGTTTTGTATGTTTTCTTTGTTTGCAGTTCATACCATTGTCGAGAGACTGAAAGAAAAGACCAACAACCTTTTAAAAGATGCAGACAACCTGTATAAAACAGCACTGATAAAACTTCCCATGGCAGTGAGGAAAATGAACTGGGTTGAATATTGCAGTAAGTGTGAATTGAAATTGCACGCCGACCAATTGACAAATAATGTTTGTTTACCTATTATAAACCATTACAACTACACTAATATATGCTTTTCTAATATCTGTTATTTCTGGTTGTTTCTCTCAGATTTAGAGAAGCCAAAGTCACCCGTGGATGATTCTAAGGTACGTCAATTCAACAAGTCATTTTATGTGTCAGTTTTGACATCTGCATGTTTTTAAGTTGTTCTTGAGTTGCAATCTTCACTGTTTGTGTAGCTGAAGGAGGAGGCGGCTCAAGTTGAACTCGCTATTGCTGAAAACCATGTCATTCCTCCCAAATATGCCACAAAAGGTACATGTTCCTATATCCTCTGTGTTTATACAGCCTAACTGCCTTTATTAAAGCTTCTCTACTCTTCACATATATAGAAGCAAAGAAAAGTGCAAACTCTGAAGATGAAAATTTGGCTCCCTTGAAGTCCACAGTGAAAAAGGTTAGAGATCTTGGTCATAGAATCATGGTGAAATCAAATTAGAATTGACTACGTTTCCCATAATTCTCTATGGTTGCACCAAACAAGCAATGTAAATCTTTCTGTCCTGTGCCTTTGATTTCAAGACTTTAAACTGCAGTGGTTGGTGTATTATTTTTGATTGATAATTTGTAATGCTGGTGGTCTTGGAGACCCTCTTATCCTGTCTGTATCTCCTCTGAATGTGCAGAAAAGAGGACCAAAAAAGGCACCTTCAACCTCCAAGAAAGCCAGAGCTCTGTCGATTAACCAGCAGGGCAACACCATACGGAGGTAAGAATGTGAAATGTGACAATCAACAAGATGACGATCCAGTGGATGACTGTCTTGCCTTGTGTAACATCTTTGCTTTTTTCCCTCATAGATCTACAAGAAAGCCTCTAGTCACTCCTGCCAGAACTTTACTGGATTCCTCCATCATGGGCCCAACTCCGCTCATCACACCGCGCTTTGACTCAAGGTCGGTACCGACACGGGCCATTATCAATTGTGACGTGTTCCATTTTCCAAGCCTTTGTATATAAAACAACACCTGCTGTTCTGACAGATTGCCCAAGACTCCGGCGGTGAGACTCCCACAGCACCGGGAGAAGGTGTACAGCATGTCTGTCAACGGCTCGCCCATCGCTGGAAGCGGGGAAGACATTGTCATCAGCGTCCCGCTTGGAAACGGAGAGGTGGGCGATCGTCTCCAGTAGTAACCGCTGAGTAACGCGTGTTGTGTGTTTATGCCATGGATGACCGATACTTTCTGTCATTCCAGTGTATTCAGCTGCTGGCCAATGAGATGGACTCTGTGGATCTGAGTCAGCTGGATGAGAAGGCCGTTCGCAGTATCAGAAACCTGCAGGTGTGTGTTGCTGCGTTTATGAATTCTTAATGATAACTGCCAGGCAAGCGAAGCATTGTTGACCTGATTCTGTTGGGTTCTGTTTAGTGAACTAAACTACTGTAAGGGTGTGTGTGTGTGTGTGTGTGTAAAATATCTCACAGACGTATATCTTGTTCTTCTGTATGCAGAATCGTCTTACAACTCTTTGTGGAACATCAAAGTGAACTACACCTGCATTGTACAGCTCTCCTGTAATTTCCTTTTAAACCATTTTATTTGGACCAGTTTTAGTCTTGTAATATATCATGTTGGTTTTTGGTTTATCTCTCAGTACATGTTTAAGTCACTGTTTTAAAAGAGTAAATAAGATTAGCAGCAGTTTTGTATTGCTTGTGATCTTTGTGTTCCAACGTCTGTAAATATGACTCTTTAGATTAAACAACAAGTGTCTTGTCTATTTTGTCTTTTTTCATATTGAACCTGCTAGCAGCTCAAACTTTGTGGGTTTGATTCTTGGCTAACAGGTACTGATAAAAACAAACTTGAATGCACTGCAAGTTAATTTGTATAAAGTGTCTGACAAATGCATAAATGTTACGAACCAAAAAAGCTAAAGTATTTTATGTAAATTATTAATGTACTTTGACATAACAGTTGCATGCCTTTTTTTAAATATTGCTTAAACCGAAATGCCCTCTGGTGCTTGTACAGCAAGACTAATATCGAGCATTTAAAAGCAATAAGCAGAAATTAAGCAGGACGTAACACAGCATAGGTGTGTTTCATATGATGGAATCGCAGCCCCAGCTTGCTTAGTTTTGTTGTCGTACTAACAGTTGTTTTAGTTTGTCTTTGGTCATATATAAGCTGTCTTATGTCTAAACTAAGCCTGGCTCTATTTACAGTCTTTATAAATGTTTAATCTTGTTTACATGACTAAATTAACACAAACCACTGCGAGATCCTGCGTCTCATTAATATTCAGAGGGACTGATCATTAAAAAGACCTCTAAGCAAAAACACTAAACTCCAGAAGAGCTCAATACTTGAAGAAATATATAAAGTTCATTTTAGTTCACGAATATCTTATTTACAGAGTAAATATGTGTTTTAAGAGTTCCTTTGGATTGTGCTTAAAATGGTTTGG
Source organism: Yasuhikotakia modesta (assembly GCA_036877545.1). Lineage (NCBI taxonomy): Eukaryota > Metazoa > Chordata > Actinopteri > Cypriniformes > Botiidae > Yasuhikotakia > Yasuhikotakia modesta. The sequence continues at coordinate 2,832 of JBAJNP010001773.1, read as the reverse complement.
CATTAAATGTGGTTCTTCATAAGTATGCACAGAATTTACAAGACATTTAAGCCACATTTACTGTCCTGTTTGTTTATATCCTTATTTATACATTATTATTGCACAGCATCATCCACAACATACCGGTCCATATAATGATATTCACTGCGACAATATGTGTTTGTCAGCAGAGGGCAGTGTTCACATATCAATACATCCTCAAACCACCAGAACGGACTAAAACCTTTATAAACTATCCAGAATTAACATTTTCCCAAGGACAAGCAGAATATCCGACAGTATAGACTGCATATCTAGTTTTATTCAGACCATTATGTAAGTGGATGCAAATTCTTTTGAAAAGTGGTTCATGTACTAAGGATGTAAAGGTTATGGCTTGAAATTGAAACAAAAAAAGAGGGATACAGAATGAAATGATAATATGCGTAATAAATCGCAATTCCTCCCAGCGCACAGTCGGCGGCCTCTCTGCGCCTCCGCTGTGACCTTCAGTCATGAGTCCGCAAACGCATCTAATTAGCGCTTGTTAATGCGATGCCCTCATTACAGAGATGATGTCTGGACCATCACCGCCACCGGGTCTCGGTGCTGCTTAACACGTTTGGCAAGCCGAGCTTCCCGAGACATAAGTGCTTCAGATCCAGCATGTCCAAGCCCGCCGTACCTTTAAAGACCGGCGCCGAGGACATTTGGAGTCCGTGGCCGAGTCTTCATCTCCAGGCCGGAACAGATGTTGCGCTCGGTGAGGCGGCAGGTTCAGATCCCCTGTTAGCAGACACACTGTATCACAGCTGCTTGTGGACCAGCCAGTGAACTGGAAAATATCCCACCTCTTATTTTATCTTCTTCCAGGATCCAGGATACCTGATTAATATGGTGAGCAGTGTCTGGACTGTATAGATGTATGTTAGTATGTTGGAGGACTCAGTTACCCAGAATGCATTGCTGCTTCCATCAGTTATTGTTATTGTTCCTAAGGGGCACCATCCAGCCTAGGGGGCAAGTATGTACTTTGCCAAGTTGTTTAATTGTTTTTTGTTTTGTTTGTTAGGCTGGCCCTCCACACACACACACACACACACACACACATACACACACACACACACACACACACACACACACACAACACACACACCGTTTTTTCCTCAAAACAAATTTGTTTTTCATTATTAACAATCATGTCTGACACATCAGAGGAAGGTGTTCAGCACATGCATCATCACTTTTAAAATCCAGAGGAGACGCTTGTCTGATTATGTGGCGGGATTGAGGAAATTGCCAAATTTGTGGGGAGATGGATTGCCTTGGCACAGCACTCACCAGCCAAATGAATTCCTCTGTCTGCCCTGTCCCCCTTACGGGAGCATCCGTCAGATGAGTCCTCTAATCGATTTATTCACAGACTTTCAGTGTGCCACCTCACTTACTTTCACTAGAATACAGCCGTACACACGGCTGGTGAGTGTGTGGGGTTTGTTAAAGACACAAATGAGATCTCTTTAATATCTTGATTGTTTCTTTTAGATGGCGATGATGAGTTTTGCTTACATCTCAGATATTTTCTTCTATGATAAAGACTTCAGTGTGAGGTATGATATAATGAAATAACATTAATGTGTTTTCTTATTGTAGGTCATCAATGACCTCATTTGTTTTTCTCTCCTATTTCAGATTGGTCAGTAACTGGCCATCTAATTTTGATGAATATTTTAAGCACAATTCAGTACAAGCCAGTGCCAAGCCAGAGACGACAGAATTCACAAACAATAACAAAAGACTGGTAACGTTTTCCCACACTAACCGATTGCAACTGGTAATTAGATAATAAATGGTGAGGATTAAGTTGATCAGGGCCTGATGATATTGGACCAGTCTGCGCACAAACCCTCTGCCAAATGGACTGGGCCCTAATGGTGTTTTGATGGCCCATCCCTCTGTCACCACAAACCCGAGATGTTATGGTAACAAGGACATCTGCTGCCATAAAGTTGAGCTACTTTACAAAAACTTTACAATTCTTTACATAATTTGACTGAACATTAATGTAAAATGAGTCGTCAGCGGACTCTGAGGACATATTACGTCCTTTTGCACATCTAATATGTTGCTTTATCTGTCAGCAAACACTGAATGAGACGCTGAACATCAAAGAGGCAGAGGAAAGGCCCACAGAGGTTCTGATACAGCGAAACAGAACTACGGCTAATTCTTCTATGTTAGCATATGTCAGTCTCTGAGGAGTTGCTATTATTTGAGAAATGTGAACCGTGTGCACGGAATGAACTGCCTAGAAACAGCATATTGACATTGTTTTTATTTTTTTGTCTTTTTATTTAGATTTTGGGGCTGGAGGGAGGGGGTACGAGACACTGTTGAGAGACAAACCTCCTTGACACTAAGAATAAAATTAGGTTACCAAAACGTACTTGCAGTCTTTGAGAAAACTAAGTCTCTTTAGGTTAGCAATCGTGGTTTGGTAGCCCTCTTTCTCTTAAGTGCCTCAATAAAGTCTATCACCCTATTTGCGAAAGTAATACGGCCCTGTGCGATCCCAAATTACATATAAATGACACAGCAAATTGGAAAATTAGGAGAGGAGGGAAGGGTAATTTGCAAGCAAACAGGGTAAAACCAATTTATTAGGAGAGCAGGGAGAAAAATAGCCACAGCTACTGTCATCCATAAAAACTGAAACTCTTGCTCAGTATCTGAAAGCCACCACAGGTCAAATATCTCCTGAAACAAGCTGCCTGTGTGTCATTTAAATAAAACTCAATATTAGTATGTTCAGTTTTGTGAGAATATTACTGTTTAAAATGGGGAAGTCTTTTC
>JBAJNP010001772.1:0-56083 GCA_036877545.1 Yasuhikotakia modesta | reverse complement strand
ATTGTCATCAGATGCCAGGCAACATGTTAGTTTTCCATTATACGTTGGGAAAAGCCACCAAATTTGTTTGTTATTTGACACCCATGAGCAGTTTTGTATGTGCAGATATCATGTATTGGGAGGGAGTGCGTGAACAGATAATTCATTCTAAATGACAGCAGGGCCCCACCACAAATCACAAAAACACACTTTTTTGAATAGAAGACAGAGGTCTCGCCATTCAAACCAGCCTCTTTGTATAACCCTGAACTTTGAACTGCAAATCAGACACCAGCTGCTAGAGTCCAGTGGAATTATCCCTGTGCACAACTGTTGTGTAAACCATTACTCACAGCACAGAGAACACACAGGCTGGGCCTGTACATTATTAGCATATACATTTAGCAGAGCATTACCTCTGTGTTGGAGTAGTATGTGTTCCATGAGGAGCGAAGACTGTCTTGACCACCAATGTCCCACATTAGGAAGTGAGTTTTCTTCACCACTATTTCCTCTACATTACTGCCAATGGTAGGAGACGTGTGCACCACCTCATTCATTAAACTGTAAAAACAGCACCAGTTTCATTGTGATGGTGTCCCTCATTTTTTAAACAACATGAAAATTTAACAAAACAATCAACACTTACAACTGATAAAGTATCGTGGTCTTTCCAGCGTTGTCCAATCCCACAATAATCACCTTGTGTTCTACAAGAAATACAAACATATTACAATGTTTTACATAACTATAACCTAAACATTATACAAACTTAACTCTATCCATTTAAAACATTCATTTAATCCCAATGGAATTCACAGTATATAGGATTATAATATATAGATTAAAATTTTATAACAATATTAAATGCTATATGATCATATTTAATACACAAACATTTTATGATTCCACTAAAACGATGTCATTGTGGGTTCATTATGATTTTATGATGGGTTCAAACTTGATTAGTGGTGAAAACAAGTGTCCACAATCTCCTACAAATTAAACAACTTGCATAGCAAAGTTAAAGCAGTGATCCAGCCTTCATCTGAGCCCAATATGACAGAATTCTGTGTGTGTGTGTGTGTGTGTACTATTTTCACCTCTGAACTCAGATGTAAGCGACAGGAAGGAAGCTGGGCTGGATAACTCATGATCTCTGACAGCTCCACAGAGACACTGACTATTTCCCAACTATTACTTCCTTTAGAATTACTGACCCCACTTTTGCTTCACGGTACATCCAACCAAACTATCAAGAAGCGAAACTGAGCCACACACAGAGACCATTTCACAAGGCTGCACTTAACCCCAGCCACAGTTTATAAAAATAATGGTAGCATAACAAACAAGAGTGCATTGAGCCCGGCCTTCAATGGAATACTTCTAATGCTACCCCTTACTCTTTAGCCAAAGAAACTAAAGCTAGGAACATTAAAGTAGGTGGAGACCTGCCATAATCTACTGTACAAATACACAGTATGTCAAAGGTATATTGAATTCAATTCACAGCCATTGTCTTTTTTTGATTTTTGATGAGGATGCACCACTTTTCTGAATGACCGCATGAACGTTTGTGTAGTAGATAATCAGTAGATTGTGAGTTGACAGGTCTATTTACAACAGTAATCCACAGAATTAGTGAAGAGGATGAGATTACAAGTCCGACAGACAGAATTCCTTCTAGGTCTTTATAGGCCGAAGAGATCTTCTGCTATCCCCTGGGAGAAAGACTTGACATGTAGCCCAGAGGACCGGCCACTTCATTTGCAATGATTGTATCTAAGATAATCGTATTTCAGCAACAGTGAGTAACAAAGTCGTTGCATTAATGCAAATCGTTTTGTAAGGTTTCATAGACACTTGTATTGGAAAAAGTATGGGTCAATAAAAGGCTAATGTTCACACAATATCCACCACCTCCAGTGCTGAAGAAACATCTGTCCAACATTACTGCATTCTGGATTTGGTTAATGTTTTGTCACGGGACAGACGACTCTAAAACCGCTTAAAAATGCAGAAACGTTAAATTACACAGGAAATACCTTTCAGTTCTTCACGCACTTTGTCCAACTTTCCTTACAAATAATTAAAATGTGCATTAAGGTTGTAATACAGTTTAGTACAAATAGAGAGACTGTCGTTTGAAACTTGTGTGCCAGTGCCTACAATTGTTTTTCCTGGAGGCTGGAACTCACTGTTCAGGCTGAACTGACCACTGACACAGGCAAACAATGGCAGAGGAACACAGTTTCCTCACACCGCTTTTGTTTGCCAGGTGGCTGTGGCGTCTGTTTCTTTGCACAAAAGCTTTTCATTTCAGATCAGTTCCTTTTATGGACAATTCTGGGCTGACATCTAAACCCTTTTCCCTCTGGATCTACTACACGAGACACATCTGTCACAGACATACCGCATATGGGAGATTTAAAAAACAGTGTTTTAAAACCTATTACATTTCACCAGTAACGCATGCAGGGGGGTTTTAAGTCATGTTGTCAGCTGGATTTTCTTAAAGTACTATATTAATACCGTAATGCATAGGTTAAGGACCCCCATGCAACATGTTTCCCCTTACAAGCCCCCTGTAAGCTTAAGATATTATCTCGTAAGCCTGTGTTTGACCTGTGCTGCTGCTCACGGCTGTGGGGACGCACAGGTCACCTGAACACTGTGCAGCAAAAGATACTTAAACAAACCAACCTGTCTATTCATCATTTACTTTAACCACAAGATCATAACCTCTGTTGGATCTACCAGGATAAAACAAACGACCCAGCGATCATATCAGCAACAAACCAATAAACTGTTACACCAAAGCCGTGAAATGTGTCGTGTTCGCGTCTTCTTCCACCAGTTTGAATGCAGTCCTACAGACACCGTTTGCAACACGCACAGTAGCATTACCATTAGCTTCCTTTAGCTGGACTTCAGCCAAAGACGGGCGACAGTAAAAAGCGATTGTTGCAAACCGACCAGCACATCATGTCTTACCTTGATCACAGAAGAAACTCCAAAATTTGGCGAATATCAACCCCATCGCTGCTATCGGGTGGCCGACGTTGGCCGGTAAGGGCGAGTTTAGCGGCGGAGGCCTACAGTCACTGTAGCAAACCCGTTACTTCTTCATCAATCCGCTCATCCAGGTCGCTCCACCGTAACTCAGCACATGCTGCTGTCCGTGTGAGGACGTCCACTGCGTGTCAAAACAAACCAACAGCTCCCCATACGCTTCTTTCGCCTGTTTAGATCAAGTGTGCAGGATGCGAGCACGGCGGATACATCTCCGCACAAACACACGCCTCTTCACTTCCCACACCGCGCTGATCTCATCCACATATTCCTCATGGAGGAAACAACAACGCTAACGCATGCCCCCCTTCCGTTTACACGCTGGTAGGTGCACGGGAAGAGCTCAGGAGAGCAAACTTCAGAGTTCACAGAGTATGTGCTGGATAAACAATAAGCACCGGGTTGCTCTTGTGTTGTACTCGCACACACCATCCCCCATTAGTCTCGGGTTACACGTGTGAGGCTGGATCGTGACGTTTACACATCCACATCCAAGTTTTCCATTCACTTTATTTTATGAATTCCTATCTGTCAGGCGCTGAACCCGTTATTGAGATGCCTTAAGCAGTCTCTCTTGTCTCTGATCAGTGCCTTTGCTTTGCATTATAGTGTTATAAGCCCACTTACTATATTATCTACTTCATAGGAATATTGTTCATATTTCAGAAAAGGTTTTACTTACGTAATTGTATTTGTTTTATTTCCATTTTACTCAAATCAAACTTAATGTATGACCATAAAACACACGATTTTAACCACTGAAAGGTAACTGGTTAAGCATTGCTTTGTTACCTTTGTGTTGTCTAAACCACAAGTTTCCTCCCTCCCCAAACTGAACCATTGTTTCCTCCTGCCAAGCTGAACTGCTGCCCTAATCTTACCTACAAACCCTCTTGTGTGGACTGATAAAATGACTGACCACACCGGATCACACAATGAAATGTGCTGGACTTGAACTTAAACTTACAGTTTGACAAATAAACCAAAAGTAATGTCTATGTAAAATGGCTATTTGATGAGACCTACAAAAGTAAATTCAAATTTACATTGCATTAACTTTATCTGACTTTATCAGAAATTACTTTAAGTGCATTAAAGATTTATGTTTAATCACTATGTGTGTTTCCTGAATCAAGCCTATGCACTAAACTAAATCAATGCTGTTCCAGTTTTAACAAAACTGGGTTCAGATGTCAAACTAAAGCTTATTATGACTCCGGAAACAACGTGCAGTAAGTACAGCTCCGTTTCTGCACGCTGGGTGTCGCAATGGGTTTGCAGGATGCATGATTCAATTTCCCAGCTAAAATCTACCATTTCAACAAGCTCGACAGGACAGTGTTTAGACTACAATGCAAGCTGACTAAACTTAACAAATGCATGTTATTTTAATTTTTAATATAATATTTTTAACAGTTTTGCAATTGGCAACTGCGATTTAGTGGAGCCTATCTTCTTTCTGTTTACAGATATGACATAATAGGTGACATTTTAAATCATATATAGACCTGCATAGAAAATAATTATATATAAACTTATGGCTGCAAATTAGAGTCAATGAAACCGTTTTCAACACTGACTTTCTCAAAACCTGTCAAAAAGCTTTTCAGTCGCAAAACTTACGGATTGTATTTATATTTACCTCTGAGCCAGGAGATGGCAGTGATGAGAAAGCCATGAAATATAGAAGAGCTAAATTAAAGACCATTGGGCTTTTTTTGCCTTCAGCAATGACATTTATGCTGCAGTGCATGATTCCTGAATCATGACTTTTGCGAGGCCACCCACAGATATTTACCCTTATTTACCCTTATGTTCATTCCACCCAGAAGCCAATATTCTTAAAATCTTCAGGGTCATATGCTGTAATGACAAAATAAATGTCTGAGCTTCGCAGACTGAGAAGAGGATGAATGGGGAGGAAGGCCGCCGTGAACGGCTGGAGTCCCTGCAGTGGCAGAGAATGAGAGCGATCACATGTGTTAGTTCTCTCTGACACCTTACGATCCATTGCTAGTCCTGAAAGTCACCACCAATCAGACACAGTAGAACAGAATATTCAAGGCATAAAATGTATTTTTTATGCACCTGTTTTTAAAATATTAAAAAGAAAAATATACAAACAGCTGGTGGGCTTATGGTTGCATGGAAACATGCATAAATAATAATTCCCCTGCTGACTGAAGCCTATTACTACTGCACACAAATTAAACTCAGAGGAAAAAAATTAGTCAGTACGTTTTTTAATAGCATTCACTGTACAGTGACCACTTACATCAGAATTAGTGTGGATGAGACAAGAGATTCAGAAATTCTTTACATTATTGTGTATGCCTTCCATTATTTACATGCTAATACAATTAAGAACAACATCAGCAACAATAAGTATGTGTAATATGTGCATATGCAATTACTCTTTAACATAAACACTGTAATGCGTCACTTAGCATGTGGCTGGGGAAGTTTAGGATCAATATGGCTTAAGATGTTTGGAGAATTTTCTGGTGAGCCTCATCATACATTATTCAGTATTAAATAACTCAAGGGTCACTTGTCTTACCCCCTAATTGGGCCACAAAGGCACCAATTCCATGATCTGCAGGATCATTCAAAGCATTTGAAGAGCACTGATACACAAGCACCCTTGCTTTCATGTTGACCTTACGCCTATTTATAAGCACCTAATATCAACACTGACAAACCGCTATAGCCTAACTGTTAATGTAAACTTCAAAGCCTTTAGCAAAGGTAATAGGAGGGTACACATGTATGCAAACAAAATTACACGCTTCACCTGGAGAATAAGGTGAAGATGATAGAAGCTACCAACGAGATGGCCAACATACAATAGATTGTGGCTCTTATTCACCACCCATCTCTCCTCAAGCACTCGCCACCCTTGCAATTACCGTACACCTCCATCTCCCCACAATGACTGCCGCCTATAGCAGCAGCAGCCCCTAATAGCAGCTCACTCTTGCAGCCCACATATATGCCAGTCTCCAACACCTCCTCCATAAGCAGCACTGACGTCCTTCAGGCAGGACTGACCATGCTGAGTTGGTGTGGATGAAGCCGTTATCTGCAGGCTACTAGCGGCTGAATCCCACATGGACTCGGCTGCTAGCACTGTCAGAATTGTTATCTTTTTTCTTCAGTGTGAAAAAAAGCTGTAGCTGGAAGTCATCACAACTGCAAACGGTCTTGAAGGGTTCTGCTATTGTTTGGGGATTCAGAAATAGATGGAGGGAGAATGTAAAAATGAATGATTTACAGAACTACAAATTACTGTTACAGGTTTATGGAAAGTCAAACACCTACATATTAAATTTTGAATCACAAGAGCTTGTGTAAATATATGATCTTATCGATATTTTATTACTACAAAAGTATAATTTAACATTGGTATTCTCACAGTGGTAAACTGTATGAATCATTTTTTAGGAAAACTCAAAACTATGTGGGAAATGCATTTTTCATGATAAAACCAACTCTCTCACATTTGTTAGGACACATGCTTCCTGTGGGGAAACACGTGGCAGCCACGTGAAAGTGATGAGCCGGGCGCCCAAAAACCTATAATTATGTGTTGGTTCAAAACTGTCCATCATTCATCTTATATGCCTATGGCTCCCACTTGTTGCAATTAACATGAATTAGTAAGGGTTTGTGAATTGAGGTGAGAGAGAGAGAGAGAGAGAGAGAGAGTCTATTATGATGTAAGTGGGTGGGTGTGGAGAAACACATCTGTTACCATTTGGTTTAACAGAAAAGCATGATAATTATGATTATCTATTTTGAGGGTTTTAAGTAGATCTGTTTGTTATTTTCTATATTCCTTTATATAGCTTTTTAGGAAGTCATGCCCAGATGTTTCTCAGTGTGGTCACATATGATTCATTAAGGAATCATGGATAGAAGTTGTTTGGATATTTTAGAAGTAAATGTTCACCCCAAAATTTAATATGGCAGCTTTATGTTGTTCCAAATCCAAATCTTTCCTCTGTGGAACATAAAATGTGATTTTTTTGGAAGAACATCTTAATTACTATTTTCTTTTTTGAAGAATTCAATGTCATACAGAGCAATTGTTATGCTAATTTTGAAGCTTAGTCATCACTCACTTTTAGTATTTGAAAACAGTGGCCAGAATATTTTTGTCTCTGTTTGTGGTCCACATAAATAATAAATTCATTGTAACCTTTGGTAAGTAAATAATGAAAGATTTGTTTTTTATTTTGGGGTGAATTATTCATTTATATCAGATTTACAGCTGTGTGTGTTTTTCATTTTAATTACTTTTTGGTTTCTTTTGTGAGTAGCACAGAAATGTGCTTTTGTGCATAGATCTCTTTCACTCTCAGCCTCTCGTAAGTCTCTCATTACCCTTTCACAAAAAACCCACATGGCATGTTCTACAGATACGCTTTTGTGCTGTCAAGTACATCATAATAGAGCCAAAGATTCAAAAATGAATGTGACAAAGTCATGGTGTCTCAGCTCTGCAAATAGAAAACCAACGGTTTCATGCTTTTCAGTTCTGTAGCTCTCAGACAACCATCACCATCTGATCTGTAGCGTCACCTTATAGCATGTAAGATGAAGGTCTTACAGGTGTCAGACCATTAATTTAGACACACTGAATGCTGACATCACATATACAACCATTCTTCCATTGTATGTTATGTTAAAGACAGAACAACTGAAAACATGGGGAGTTAGAATGAAGCCTATGGACTATACAGAGCCTGACAAAAAGCCAGTTTAGTCCAAGATCTACAGGAGCAGGTTTATATTTCACAGGCAGTGGCTCACTAGTCCTGGCATTGCTATTTCATGTGTCTTTAGTGTATTCTCAAAAGACGTGACATTTAAATCTCTGTAAATTCATTTGACCTTTCTGGGTATCATTTTAGTGCTCTGCCGTTTAGTTTTGACACTGTTTTTAATTATGACAAAACACAGGCTGACAAACATCGCATTTTTAGTTTTAGTGGTGCTGAAAACAGTGAAAAAGGCTATTTGTCACTATATAACCCCCCTACAAGCTATACCGTGGTGACAAGGTATAATTTAGTCTGATAGTCTGTCAGATTTGTCTAAAATGCCATTCGCAAAGAAATCAAAAGGCAGGATTTTGTTTCTAGAAAAGTGTGCTTTCTGCTGTCTATGAGTTTTATAAAAAATCAGACCAAACAGCGCTATATTATCAACCAATGGACGCGCAGCTCTCCGTCTATATATAAACCTGTGCCTGGCTGCGCCGCTTGCTGAACTGTGAATAAGGAGCGCAGTCACGGTCAAGCGCGCAAATGGCGCGGCAGCTTTTACGCATTCTCTACTGTCATGCATAGATGTTTGTTGATGGAGAAAACCAGCAGCAACACCATGCAGTCCTCTATATTATCCCTGGCGCACTCACCGGGGATACCTACAGCTGTTTCATTAATGTGGAAATCTGGAAATCCACAGCCGTCTAACTGGACTGTGCTGGAGAGAGAAAACAAGACGACTCTCGGTGACTTGGATACATTTGAGAACCGGCGCGCACAGTACGGGCAGTTTTCTCCAAGCGCATCTATATTTTTGACTGTGCTTATGACCCTGCTGGTGTTTGCCACCGTTCTCGGTAACGCGCTCGTTATTTTAGCGTTTGTGGTGGAGAAAAGTTTGCGCACACAAGGCAACTTTTTCTTTTTAAATTTGGCCATTGCGGACTTTCTTGTCGGTGAGTGATATTGATGGTGATGTGTATGATAACCATGTATTAACTATATGGTGTCCTGTAACCCTATTTGCATTTTGTAATGAATTTTCAGGAGGGTTTTGCATCCCTGTGTATATTCCCTATGTCTTGACGGGGGAGTGGAGACTGGGGAGAGGTCTGTGCAAACTGTGGCTGGTGGTGGATTATATGTTGTGCACAGCGTCAGTTTTCAACATCGTGCTCATCAGTTTCGACAGGTTTCAATCCGTCACTAAAGCGGTAAGTACAGCGCAAAACACAAGAAGTGCGCTGTTAAAACAACGAGACTGCGGCATTTAAACGATTTGGGAGCAAAACGTGCCACTATAAGAGCCATGAGCAGAATACAATTACTCAAAAAGAGCAAACTGCGGTACTGTCTCAGCAATAAAACCAAAATGCTGTTTGACAGGTCCATTATTTACATTTTCTCCACACACATAGATGAACGTCAGAGAGCATCAGAATATTAGTAGAAGATGTAAGATTAAGACAGTAAGTAAGAAATACAGTAAGACCATAAGAAATACAAATGTTTGGTTTACACATTACACATTTTCAGAAGCTGCCTCTCACATAAGGTCAAATATTTGAACACTGATGTTATTATACATTATTATGTGCACAGAGATAATTATCTGCACAGACACAGTGGGTGCTGTGTGTATAACTGTGTGTATAAATGTCATCACACAAACACACTTGTATATTTAACTATCATCTGTCAACATTAATTATATCCTAGTACACAGTGATGCAGGCATTACCACATCGCTCATATTTGTGAAGCAAAAGCACTCTATATAATAATAATATTTTAGTCCGCAATTAGCAAATTAAAGCACTTTGGTAAAAACACTTTGGATACTAGGAACAGGATAGATACAGATGTAGATGCAGACATAATTTACAACTATTTATGTGTTATGTAACGGTCTCTATGTATCTGTTATGTCCGTGTCAATTGTTTCGTTTCAGGTGAGTTACCGCTGTCAGAAAGGCATCACCAGAGAGGCAGTTTTGAAGATGCTGTGCGTGTGGCTGGCAGCTTTTCTTCTGTATGGTCCAGCTATTATCAGTTGGGAACACATCGCTGGAGAAAGCGTTGTGCCAGATGGAGAATGCTATGCCGAGTTCTACTTCAACTGGTATTTTTTGATAACTGCCTCCACTGTCGAATTCTTCACACCTTTCATAAGTGTCACTTATTTCAACCTCAGCATTTACATCAATATACGCAACAGATGCGCGGTGAGAGAGGAACAGCCCACTTACATTCGACTCAGAAGTTTTAAGATGAAGCCGCTCGCAGCCGGTGATGTACAGCGGGTGTTTTTTGTGAGGCCTGTTGAGGAAAGTGAGGCTGGAGACTTGCCCACGAGATCTCGCTGCTGCCGGTTAGCGACAAGCGCAAGGATCTCTGCCACCAAGTTTGCCAACACCAGACAGACTAAACGAAGAGACAGCACAATGGCAGAACTCCCTCCTCTGCAGGTCGGAGATCGGATCCTGACCTCTACCGAGGCTCAGTTTCACTATGTGGACCACTCGTCCGGGTCGCATAGACACCGGCCTGATATGGTTGCAAGTCTGGCCAGTCGCTTTCGTCTATCCAGAGATAAAAAGGTTGCTAAGTCTCTAGCTGTGATAGTGTGTGTGTTTGGTCTCTGTTGGGCTCCATACACTCTTCTGATGATCATCCGGGCCGCTTGCCATGGTCAGTGTGTCCAACACTATCTTTATGAGATCTCATTTTGGCTACTGTGGATAAATTCATCGATCAACCCAGTCCTGTATCCTCTGTGCCACAGCAGTTTCAAAAGGGCCTTCAGCAAATTACTGTGTCCCAGCAAGACAAAAATACAACCTCTGAACATGGACCAGAAGTACTGAACGTAAAAGTGAAAACATTTCAAATAGGGCTAGTCTTTTTTTTTTTTTTGCTATTTTTTGCTTGAATAGGACCTCAATGAACATTTTATCTCTATCAATAATTTAACAACAGCAAAACAGCTGTGCTTTGCTTACGCTGTAGAATAAGTAAACAGCGCTTATTATTTATTTGAATAACTCCCAGATTTTGAAACAGTGGCAGAGTTATATTTCTTCCAAATTGAATTTTGTGCAAGCCACTGTAAATGTAATTGATTTGTCATATACTATGTATGAATGCCTGAAAGTGTCTTTAAATTACATTGCCACGTTTGCCTTGGTAAGTAACTTTTTATTATCCAGATGTCAAAATAAACAGTATTGGTGACATTACAATCATTAAGGTACGTAATAGCTCTTCAAACCAGTCTACAGAGAAATAAAGATGAAATCATAGACCAGACCACACTGTTCGTTGTAATTGTATATTGATTCCAAGTAGCAGATGTACATGGATTGCAGGCAAAGCCTGTAGTTCCCCTAGCAACTGGGGAGAAGACTAAATAAGGAGAAACATGACTCATTTCAAATAATCATATCAAGGTAACCAACTTATAAAGAACTATTTCAGAGTTTATAGCAAAATATAAACAAATGTTTCTAATGAACTCTAGGAAGGGCTACAACGCAGTGACATTTTTTGTTGAAGTGAGACTAAACAAATAACTAGGAAATAAACAATGCTGTCAATACTTGTATTTTTAAACACAGTGCATGTATTAAATCATGATAAAAAAAGATAAATGGACATTTGTGGACATAAAAACGTCAATAGAATGTTTCAACATTAAGTGTTCCAAAATAAGCTTAACAATAATAGTTATTCATAATATTATCAATAAACGCTTTACAGACTCATGGGGTTAATATCATTTTTATTTGTGCAAATGTCATGAAATCAATGATATTTTGTTTTAACTGATTTACAATTAGATTATACATACAATATTTGAAGGGGGGATTATAAATCAAAAAAGAGGGGACAGGATGCAGCAAATGGTTCAAAAAACAAAGCTTTTGATGTATTTGTTAGATTCACAGCCACATCTACTCATTTATAAACAGAGTCTATACACACGTTCACCTGTTCCATGTATCGGTCAACGTACTGCCCTGTCCCACCAGTGTCTGCCACAGAGTAAAAGTTTAAAACAAACGAGAGATTGCGAAAAAAACTACTCATTAGTTGCACAAATGGTTCTAAATCAGCGAGACATTTAAAATATTAATGCTGAGAAACAAAGAGGTCCTTCAAACAAAGACCACAACAATGCACGGCTCGGTAAAGCTCTGCTTTTATTCTCCAGTTTGGCCTGCGGGGCAGCGAAGTGCAGAAACAACACGAAGTATATCTTTTTAAATAATTATTTTGTTTTCGCTCGCTTCTTTAGAATATGGCATCGGGAGGGAATGGTAAACAGACGCACGCGAGGTAAATGCAGCGCATGCACCGTTCTCTAAAGATTTCACGAGAAAACGCTGCACGAGATCGGGAGGAGGAAGGAGAGAAAGAGTTAGACGGAGAGATAGGGGATGAAAATGAGAAGAATACAAGCAGCAGGAGAGATGAGTAGAGAGGCATGTTGGTTTGGCTTTGTTTATCCCCTGACTGGAATACCCTGGTGTGCACATGTGGGCATATACTCTCTCTATGCGTGTGTACACAAATAATGAGAATGTGTGAACTTCCTACAGCACCAGACCCTCATAAGCAGGTCCTTCAGACTCGGGCGACTCTCTCTGCAGACGCAGGTGCTCCAGTGTATTGTGGAAGTGTTTGTTGATCTGCTCCGTCTCCTCGCTGGCCTCCAGGTTTGGGAGGTCCTCACGGATCTTCTGAATCAGCTGATTCAGGACTTGAACTGTCACCTGGACGACAAACGCATAATATTAACCACAATGCTGTCAGACATTCATTCCTGATTGATGTAAACTACACAGAGATTGAAAGCTATTAAAAATTAAACGATAATGGCAATATTATAATGTCAATAAAGTGCAAGAATATGTTTATATTTGACCCTTTTTTTTCTATATTTAAACAGGTTTCAGTTTCTTGGGTGACACTCAAAATGTCAAAAGCGACCTCAGTAATGAATGTCAGCTGACCAATAGACATATATTGAGTTTACCCAGGTGCATGTTTGTGCTAAGACTTGGCTACATATGCTTGGCTACTGAAACAGAAGCTTTCTCCTCAGTAAGTGCAAGTTAGGTATAATGTAGCATGTGCCAGACAAAAATGTGGCATGCGGAGGTGAGTGCAAATGTAAAGCGTGAGATGAGAGATCAGAGGCGAGGCGAGACTGAGAAAACAAGCAGATATAAAAAGAGCCAAAGTTAGTAGAGCCAAAAAAAGAACGAGGGATGGGTGATCAAGGGGGAAGAAGGCATTGTGGGTCGTACCGCATCATTCTCTCGCTCATAGAAGCAGATGTATCTGTTGAGGATCTCGATGAAGAGCTGAACTTGCAAGGATGGATCCATGCACTGGTTGGCGATCTTCAGAGCCTTCTTCAGACATTCCATCACTCTCCTTCCATCACGGATCTGTCAATAAGACAAATTTGTTTGTGGTTACCGCAAACAGACGTAAATAATAGCATTTTGTCTGGACAAAAGCACTTAAGCAGCTCCACTTCGGCACACCGGATTGGGAAGCGCTGTTGTTAGGGGCAACACATACCTCCCTAGAACATGCTGTGGAGCCGAGAGAAGGAAAACAGCATGCATTTATGAGTCACAACAGCTCTCTCTATTGATCCTTACCAAAGAAAATAAGGACAATCGCCACACCAGGTCACCTGCATTTAGCGCCTTTTCAATAGGGTCAGATGTATCGTTTACGGACTCGTTTTAATAGTTAAAATGAACTATTCATGTTCTAAACAAAACACACACGCACACCAAATAAATTAATCCGCTTATGTCTGAGCAGTTTGTTGAGATTTAAGGTAAGTGGTGAAAATTGATGCTTAGCATAACCCGTTTAAAAATTTAGGCAGACAGAAATCCTAAAATGTCAGAACAATCCGCAGTTCTGTTAGACATTAAGATGCGCAGCCGGTCACAGAGACGTCACATTGAAAACTGACTGCATATAGCCTACACAAGTATTTCAGTGAAATCATCGCAATTTAGCCTTAATCCTCAAATGACTCAGAACATGTTCCCACCTACAGTGTCTTTAAAATGATAATCTTCATAAAAGCTTTAAGCTTCAGAAATGATAGCTAATTTCACGAACACAATATCCAAATATCCAATCTCAAACTCTCCTTTTCATACAGTATCTGAAATAGCCTGCTTCATTCTTAAAAAACACCTACAACAACCATATTGGGATAATGCAAAATAGGCTTCTTGAAATCTGGAAACGACTCACTTGTCCAAACATTTTGATCGTCTCAAATCTCAAAGTACAAAAACTTTTTCATAAGATTTACTATTTCTGAAACCACCCTGACTGCAGACATGAACTTGGTATCATCAGTCAAACTCAAGTTGACATCATGACTTCACTAAAGAAAGTCTTAAACTATTTACATAATCTTACACTCAGAAAACAGACTTCAGACTAGATTGGTCCTATAATATAATGCATCCATACCAACCTCCTCTCCGGCCTTGTCAGTGTTGCGTCCGGACCAGAAGAGATGGGCGCAGATACTGACAGCACGGCACTGGTCAGGTTTCTTCAGCAGTTTGGAGGCAGCTAGCGCGCACTGAGTGCGCAAGGGCTCATGGTTCTCTTCGCTGAAGCACCGTGTGCGCTCAAATGTGCCAATGATCAAGGTGATGGCGGCCAGCTGAGCCTTCGAGTCGCTGATCTCATCCTCATACAGGGAGAACGCCTTCACACACACAGGTGCGCACACACACACAGGCGCGCACACAGACACACACAGGCGCAAACACAGAGACACACACAGAGACACAAATGATAATGGCACTTTTGTGGAATGAAGGTGTTTGGTCTGAGAATGAGTCACTGCAAGCCATATTTTTCTAGTCCAGTCCTCCTCTCAGGCTATTATCGTACCATAGTGAATAGTAATGAATACGAGAGGGTGGAATAAATGATCTGCACGCGTTAGACGCCTCAATAGAGAAGCATCAGGCGTTTAATCAAAATGCTTTTCTACCTGAGACATGAACTCGTAGGCGACAGTTTCGTGGTTTTCGAAGCCGATCTCTCCGGCTGCCAGAGCCCCCTGGAGGAACAGCCTTAGGGGTAACTCCGCCAGTTCTGCTTTGATCAGAGCACTGATGGTCTGATGGGCGAAGGAGAAAATCTTCTGACATTTCTTTTCCCATTTGTCATCCTGTAGGAGAGTATTGACACAAAAATAACATTTAAATGTAAGCGCATTTCATTAAGAACTGAAATATGAGGATTGTGCATATTTCCATGAGAAAGGAACAGTGCGACGTATCTGTCAATTGCTTTTAAAAGCTTTTAAATTATGACAGGGAGAGTTGCATTTTGTAGCGTTCACAAAGGCCATTAGGTTAGAATTGCCTATATAGTAGAGTCGAATTGGATATATAATTTCTCTCCTGTGTGGTATAAGAACCCAGATGAAGTCTTTTCATAATTCAGACTTGCACAGTCTTGTGAAGACATGTTTATAAAATGTGATACTTTCCATAAGTAACATTAAACCAACAGTAAATAAATGTGCTGATAACATTATCACTTCATTAGTACCTGTGGGAATGGGGTTGCTCTTATATAACCTAACAAACTTGATTAGGTTGTCAAGAGTATGTCTCCCAACACAAATGCTAATCCAGACAGTAGGCAACAAAATATGCTGCTTTGTAAGATATATCCACATGTATCTTTTGTGAATATAGCAATCCCAAAATGCATTGCTACAACCAACGTGTTGGTTGGATTTCATCCAAGTATCACATCATTAGCTTTGTGGCTGCTGACCATGAGGAACATTGCCCATCCATCACTTATGAGGATGTATGTCAGTTAGGATGCTGCCTATATAGACGGCTGTAGTGTTTGGTAGTGCACAATGTTTATTACTTGCATGTAAAACATACCGAGGAGGAGTTTTCTTTGTAACGGAAGGCCAGTTGATAAGCAGCGAACACCAGCGGGGGAAGAGTATGTCGAATTCTTAGGTTCCCCCCAGCGCCGAAGTGTTTCCTGGCCGTGTTTAAAATCTGCGGGAGGCACAGATAAAAAAAAAAACAGACAAAAACATTTGAATATATTTCACTGAGTTCCATGATGACCTTATAATTAAACTAACTGAATGTCTGAATGGTTCAACATTAACTGGAAGCCAATTAGAGTGACTCAAACAAACATAACCACCAATCGTTTGTCTACAACGTTCCATTAGGGAGATAATCTGTCCTTGCTATTCAATGAAGGTGACATGATCAAAGAAACATCCAAATCAGCAGCCCTCAGCAACAGTGCATTTATACAGACCACAGCTGGTCCCAGAGTCTAATATTGCTGAGCGCTGTCATCTGCTTAAAAGGGAAGGTTGGAAGATAGACCCTATACCAGATACTGCTGATCAGGGTCATCTGAATGCAGCAGATGAATGAAGCGCCCCACTAGTCCCTGTTCCTCCGTGAAGTCCTCTGGGTCTGGATCCTCAGCCGGCTGATCAGGCTGGTCCTGGATCAGCGTAGACACCAGATTTAAGATTGTGTCCACCTGCAGGAACAGACGAAGGAGATCATGCCTACAATGTTGGGTACAAATGACCCATGAAAAGAGCAGAACAAAGAATCTGTTCAAACAGGGATTTGCTTCAACTGAAGCAAACAGATTTGAAGGGGTTTAAATGGCTCTTGTTATGCAGTCGTCGCTCTCTTTTCAACGGCTCTCAGAGTGAGTGGGTGAGTCCTTAAGTATGGTTAAAGCTGCTACAATATTATTGGAACACAAAAATCAATGTATTCCTCCCCGGTCAGAGCGGAAGGCCACACATCTGAGTCACAGCTGACCTTTTCTCAGAGGACTCTCACCTTTTAAGGAGAATTTAAAAGTGTGCTTTTAAAAGAATCAAGGAGAGAAAACATTTGTCTACAATATTTAGACAAAATGTGCATTTCACAATTCTAGCTATATTTTGCGGTTCTAGGTATTTTTGCATGCATTTTGTGGTTGTAGGCATATTTTGCAGGTCTAGTTTTTAAGGTTCTAGGTATTTTTGCATGCATTTCACGGGTTCTAGGTACTTTTCGCACTTCAAGGTATTTTCACGTATATTTTGCAGGTTCTAGGTATTTCTGTGTATCTTTGTTACGTAATTTTGCTTGCACAGTCTACAAAGTCAACCAGATTTACATTTCACCACAGACTGTATGCTAACGTAACCGTATATGTGAAATAAACCTTTAATCTAAATTCCAGGCCGGTGGGAAACAGGACTGGTCAGACAGAACATCAGATCACAGAACCATGTGAGACAAACCTGATCCTGTGACACTATGACGGTGTTGTAGTCCAGAATGTTGCTCAGCACGTAGCAGCTCATGTTCTTGCGCGACTCGTAATCGAAGTACTCGAAGAGCGGTGGGAAATGTTTGAGCTGCAGCACAGTGAGGATGTTATTGTAGGTGTCCACAGGGATCTTCAGCAGCCTGGTCAGCTCCTTCGATACCGCACTGCTGGTGGCAATGCTGCACAAAGATGTGAAGAAAGTCAAACGGTGGTGAGTAGAAGCAGCTCTGCCGATGTAGTAACAATTGACCTTACTATTGAGATAGAACCGCTTCAGTCGTAGATGAAGAAATTCCACCTATTCATCTGGTAGATGTGTACCTCTTTGTAACAACAGTGTAGTGTAGTGCTGAAATTACACCATGATTTCTGAGAGATCTATTTAAAAATATCAGGTGCCCTTGAGAGTTTATTAACAAAAACCTGTAGCACATTTCTTTAACCTAAAGCCACAAAACAAGAACAAATCCAAACTCTACCATTAAATCACTTCGGAAAATTATTACTATTTGCAACAAACTAAGAATCATGGCTTCGGTTGGCAAGTCTTAGCAGGGTTTGTTTCATTGGTAGGTTAGCTTTCAACTTCTATGAATGTTCACTGCCAGTCATTTTCATGTGAAGTAATGACTCACTAATTTCAATGCAGTCCAAGAACTATTGAAAAGGTATGAAATTATTTTGCAACAGCTATATCTCATTAACTGTCTCTTTCTAAACTTCTTTCTGATTAAATGGTTCATGCAATTTTAATTTAAACAGGACTGGCTGGAGTACTGCGGCAGTGCTGTAAGAATTCAATGCAATGTTCCTGTTAGCCTGCAGGTATTTCTTCTATAGATTTCTATCTTACACCTTTGCAGTAGAACAAAATAAGGTCAAGTGGAGTGTTCTACATCTCATCAGAGACTGATCGACCTTGTATCAGCTCCTATATTCTGCTTCATCTCCTCAAACTGCTTGTATCTCTGTGCTTTCTTTCATGTAAACAGTTTTTGCATTGTTTAAACCCAAGCCATGCAATTTTAAAGACAAGGGCTTTGAATATGAGCACAAGATTTATTCGTAGCTTGTTTGACAGCAATGGCGGCTATAATGTTGTTTATACAACACTTATAATATAAGTGGTGTTTGCTACAACTTCTAAATTGTAAATAATTCTAATAATAATAATAGTTACAATTTCTCATGTTTCTAAATAGCTTAGACACCGAACAATGTAAGTCACAGAACTTTTAGTTTTCTTGTAAGGGTAAAGGCAGTATAATGAAACAGGAACCACTAAACCAATCATTAAAATACTATTGGTATGCCAAACCAAACATGTAGACTACAGTGCCAGCGACTCACCAGAACAAATATCAGCTTTTAGCACGATTGACCTGTACTGCGATCAGTCAGTCACTTTGATTGCAAACAGTGAGTCATCGTTTCTCTCTGTCTTCCTATCCACCTTCAAAATTGCTGGGTGTCTGCTGTGATTTCGGACGCAAGCACAATAAAAAAAAAAGCACACACTGCCTTTGTTTAACCTATTTTAAATGAAAAGGAATTATATGATGACACATACAAGAAAATTGAACTGATAACAAGCCTAGATTATTTGCAAACAGCTCTGAATACAGCTAGTTAAAAAGCTGTTACCCTTAAAAACGAAGATAATAATTTGTATGCAGGTACTGTTTTGATGTTTTTATGTATTACGTTCCTGCAAATAATTTAGCCAAACAAATTCATGTAGCCTCTATTAAAACATTTCAAACAATTTAAAATATATAAAAACAAATCCCCCTTTTACACTGTTGTTAAAGGATGAAATATCTGAACCCTTAGATTAAGGACAAATTCGTTTTAATCTTCAACTACGCCAAACAACAGACTGCTAATATAACACACAAACAATGAACTAGTTTATTACTGAACATACCGTGTCAACATTCACAGTGTAAAACTAAGTGCGTGAGTCTCTGGGCTAATGATTTCTTCTAAAGCTAATTGGAGTCAGGTAGCCTGCAAATGAGTAGAGCTTCTGTAGTGACTCAGAGCCCTGACCTCAACTCAACTGAAATGCTGTAGTATGACCTTGTGAGAGCTATTCACACCAAACATCTCAAGAAGATCTCTGAAGTCAAACTGTTTTCTAAAGAGTAAGGTTTTCCGATGCTGTCCAGGTCTAATATGCAATTACAGGAACTGTCTGTTAGTGGCTAATGATGCCAAAGTAGGGTCACCTAGCTAATTACAAGCAAGCGTTGGATTGATTTTGTTTTGTCTGTACAGGCAAACAGTGTTTGTCTATAATAGTGTAGTTTAATCTGTAGTAAACCCAAGGGTTACATTTTGCTAGAACTGACAGACTGTTTCACAATGCAATTAACAGAGAACATTGGCAAACTGAATTGCATTTTGTCCTGTCTTTCTTGTATGTATTTTATATTAATTTTAACTGTACAGTTACCATGTGTTGATGTTTGTGTGCCGCCAACAAAAAACATTGTGTCACTGTGTCATCAAATCTAAAACCAAACCTAACCTAAAACTTAAACATTATTTTTTGCTGAAATAAATTTTTTGACCTGAAATAACTGGTATTTCCCACAAGAAATACGAATCTAGTTTAGAATTAACATAGGACTCATAGGCATGTTTCCTCATACAAAAATGGGTAATAAACCATGAATTTTCTCTGTATCACACTAGAGCAGCGCCACACAGAGTGTTGAGTGTTAATTTGATCTGTGATCTGCCGTATGGTGTGAAACTCACTGTTCCAAGTTGAGCTTGTTGAAAATTTCCACAGTGCTCTCCAACACTTTATCCACATAATCCACACGATCAGGATAGCACTTCATGGCCAGGTTGATGAGAGACACTTGGAGTGAGACGACATCTTCAGAAGGCATATCCTGGCGAGACTGATGGGAAAAGTCAACATGTAATATCAATACATATGATAGGAACGGTAATAAATTACAAGCCTTTGACAAAGCCTCGGATTTTAGTCGCGTTTGGATATAATAATATCACGCGGTTCCTTACTATTAATAGCCGTTAACAAGCCATAACCCACCTGTATGACAGTCGCCACTTGCTGCGAGAAAATGTCAAATAGTTTGATCTCAGCAGGGATGCCAGGTCCATCTTCTCTGTGAGCAAACAAGGCCAACCTGAAGGATGAGAGAGAAATTAAACTCAACTCTGGAGACGTACATGACGGATGACAGCGCTGAGCAGCACTGAAGGTAAGTGGAACAGCAAGCCACCTGTCAATCAGGGCGATGATGATGTTCTTCACGTTTACGTTCTGGTGGAGCTCGGCACACGAGCGAAGGAACGGGTTCAGCGTCTGCAGGTGGAACTCATCTGGAAAGACCTGGAGAAGATACAAGTGCTGAGGAAACTGTACAGGCATTAACTATAGCTATACATGGATAATTAGAACCATTTCTTGGAATCATTGGAGAATATTACAAACGTGGAAAATCAGACACCTGCAGTGATGTATAATAGGATAAGTAGCTGTGTTTTTCTACCTGGATGATGCACTCCATGAGGTATTCCTGCGCCAGAGAGTCTCTACAGTTCACCACCTGCTCCAGGATCCCTGACAGCACGACCTGCAGGGAGCGACACATGCTAACTGCAACATTTGTGCTGCCAAACACGCTTGCAAACCAAGATGGCTGCATGTTTACTGAGCATTGAACAGCCCTTGTTGTTGGATACAATGTTGTTGGATTCAGAACCAAACTTTGTACTGAAAATTCACAGCAAACATTATAGGAAAATATCAGCAAATTGCCTAAATCTGTAAAAAAGTAAAAAAAAAAAAGTGATATGTATTTGTCAGTTATGGTTACCTATAACCGAATGTGACCTCTGCATTTAACCCATCCTTCGTGAGGAGTGAACACACACTGCAAGTCATAAACACACACTCACACTCCCGGAGCAGTGGACAGCTATCACTCGGGGGTTAGGTGCCTTGCTCAAGAGTACTTCATTTGCTACCTGCTGGCGCTGGAATCGAACCAGCAACCAACTGATTACAAGCCTAAACCAGTTGACCACAACTGCCCCCACGTTTTTCCGTTGGAAATACAAAGACAATTCACTGGTTTTCAATGCAGCTGTATATTCTAAAGTAGTTTCTTTCTCTAAATAGAAAGCTAGCATACATCTCAACAGCTTCTTTGCAGGCACAGTATGATGCATATGTATGGGTACTTGAATTTAAAAATCAAACGAGCCCATCACATTGGTAATTCATGAACGTGACCGTGAAGTGCTTTAACAAATAGTTTTCAGAAAATCATTAAAAGACATTGTAACCTCTCAGGCGATCAGTGCCATCAATGCTCTTTTACTGATTATGCAAAGAGCTAGCCTGAGGTATCCCAATATTAGCCACGGATAAACAGGTAATCAAGGTCAAATCTAATTTTGATGCATCCTTTTATGTTTATAAGCTCTGGAGACGAATAACAAACCGATTTCTGCAATGCAGAAACTGAAATGCACCTGTTTGTACTTTTCCACATTGACTCCTTCCAGCTGGCTCAGTCGCACCAGATTGGTCCCTACGAGGATACGCAGCTCCTGTCTCTCCTTCTCTCTCTTTTCTCGGTCCCGACTGTGTCCCTGATGCTGCATTCGCACCCACAGCTTATTCATCTCGGCGAAATTCAGCAGTACAAAGTCAATGGAGTCATTAATGTCTCCAGTTATCTCCTCCCTTTGTCAAACAAAAACAGGTTAAAAAACTGAAATTTTGTGGCGATTACTTCAATTTGTAAAAACTGTCAAAGTGTTTCCTGAAGCAATTGAAAGAAAGCCTTTTCTAAGGATTCAATTGTGTTTTGGCGGGTGAGATACGCTACAGTATCTTAAATTGCCCCGCGTGAGTCACGGCACTCAAATGACGCTTGAGATGCAATTACAGCCATTAGATATAAAGTGTCATACTCAGCCGGCTCCCCATCGTCAGGCAGGATGTTGCGTGTGCACTGCAGCAGGTAGTTCCTGAGGAACAGGCCCCGGAGAGGATGCTGCACGCCACGACACATCTCCACCAGGTCCTTCAGGATGTCTTTGCGTGACTGAGGGAACGAGCGAACGTACACCACCCCAACCGTGATCAACAGATACCTGTGGAGACGTCAGAATGATGAAGAGTTAATCATACACACTCCACAGAGGAGGGATGAAAATAACAAAGATATCATGCGTTTAAGGTATTTGAGGTCCAATAAGAGAATTCAAATTCAACAAAGCACCACCAATCTGTTACAGCATGTTTATTATGTTATTGTGCGTCACAGATACAAGTAGCTCTATACAAATCAAACTTTCCAATTGTTCCATTTCTTGGTCACGATTTCATTGTTTCACACTGGACACCAAAATGTGACCTCTAGCATGTCAGATAAGTGACTCACTAGGATACTATCAGCATAACATTATGGACAACATCAATACACATGTTCATCAGTAACAGGTCTGACAATAACATTAGGGTGTTGCTTTTATTTGTCCACTGGAACAGGTTCAGCCCAATTTAGCTTATCTGGAGGCTTTAAAACTACAGGATCATGAAATCTTATTAGACCTGAGCTCATTAACAATAATGTCAGAGGTTTAAGACATTGGAGCAAAACTTGCTATTACATTCACTTTTCAATTTACACTTTTCAGCCAAGAGAAATTACAATGCCACGCTTATGTCTGATGGTGCCTGAATGAAACATAATTTCTCTCTGCCTTTACATGTATAACTTAACGCAACATAAAAGCTTTGCCATCATGCACCATCAAGGAAGAGCATTAATTGTGTGCAGTCAGGCTAGGACACTCTCGCTGTTAATGGAAATGACACTGTGTAACAGAATGAGTGAAGATGTTAAATTAAGTATTGACCCTCTACAAAGTCAACAAATGAAAGCGCAGATAAACCACTGGTGGTACTTTATGGTTTACCAGGAATTAATAGCACAACTGCGAGAGAGTAAGTGTAGAAGTAAGACACAAAACATTAAACACCTGATGCCCATTTTCTTATGAAATTCTAGACACTGCTATGATCACCAAATGTATATCCAAACTTCTAATGGCAATTGTATTTTTTTGGTAACGATATTGGCCATCTGACTGCATGTCAGGATCTTGGAATGCTATACAATGTCTCAACAAATAACTGAGATACTCACAGTCTAGGTATGATGTTCCCTGCATACTGAACAAGCTCATATAGGTCGGCCACCTTGCGACCTTTGGCGAACT
The DNA here is from genome assembly GCA_036877545.1 of Yasuhikotakia modesta. Lineage (NCBI taxonomy): Eukaryota > Metazoa > Chordata > Actinopteri > Cypriniformes > Botiidae > Yasuhikotakia > Yasuhikotakia modesta. The sequence goes on along the minus strand of JBAJNP010001772.1, from coordinate 32,591 downwards.
CATCCGTCAGATAGACCTCCAGGTAATGCAGCTCATCTGATATGGCCATGTCTACAAGAGGAGTTCAGTACTATTACTGCTTTACTTACTATTACTGCTTTTACTAATAAACATGTAAACGTATATATTTATAATAATACATCTACATAACATCTGATCTGAATACAAATGAACAGAAACAAAGACTCATTTGTGATTGGCCCCCTAAAATATATAATTAATCAGCGACTATAGTCCTTAAGCCCACCTGAAGTTTAGTCAATACAGAAACACAACATAAAAACACACACTCCACTTGAAATATAGTCTTTGTGATGAAATTTAAATTCAAGCTTTTTTATAAAAACAATGTGACCCTTTTAAATGATTTTCATATTTTTGTTCTTGGTAACTAACAGAGGAATTATATTGGGTTACAGAGATGAATGTTAACCTCAGATGTAAACAAGGTCTCGGGGTGTATGGTTGTGTTCTGTTCTAGTTAAATACATTTCTATTATCAAACAAAGCACATACAAAGTTCATAGTAGCTCTTGGGGGAAAGCATTGATGTCCTTAACTCTCCCAGCATATTTGAGGCATGCTTCAGTGCATCCATTAGCTTGTTCTTGTCCTGAATGGATGATATAAAATGTTATAAACAGAGTCAATATGAAGCAGTCACAATGCTTAAGCAGAACACTGGCCATTAATAAAGTCATACTGTATTCTCCAGGTGTTAAAACAGTAAGACTACAGTTCTAAGAGTATAAATGTGTTCAATAAAGCCTCATGGCACAGGTTGTAGACTGTTTAGGCTGTAGTTATGCATGCAGTCAACTCACCAGGCAGCGCTTCATTTGAAATGACTGAACCTTGACTGCCTGCACTGCTTCATCTAACAGCTTCTCCTGCTCATCCTGGGGGGACTGCTGTGTGGTAGGCTAGGATAAACAGCAAACAGGGTTTGCTAGTAGTTAAAATGTTAGCTGAACTGAGTAGCTGTACTCATCAACAACTCATCATTATGAAACATGTATAACATAGAATATGTGGTATTATTGCAAATGTATTTTTAATTACACTATGTATATAAGTAAAAGGTAAAAGTATTTAGGGGTACTATTATTTTAATTGGTGTATGAATAAAAAGTTAATAACTACATATTTGGACCATTTGAACAAACAGACGTGCACATGAAGCCCAATACCTCAATATCTCAATGGTTTGTGAGAGGATAATGTATTCAGACTGCCTAGTAAAACAATGTGTGCTTCTGAGACATTTATACATGAACATGATGGATGATCATGTTTAAACAAAAATACAATAATACAATAATAATAATACATGTTCATAAAGTACATCTTAAAGAACTGACATTGTATTCACTGTATTCATTCAGTTGATGTGTTAAAAATGCACAAACTGTCAGTGGCCTGTGGGTCGCAGTTTAAAGGGAGTTTGACGGACACAATGACAAGAGACTGGAGTCTGTCCTGAAATCAACGATCCCGTTAAATTATAACGCAGAAGTCAGTCAGTGATTAAATCAACCAGCATTAGCTGAGCTCGTGTTTTTAATGCGTTAATATGATCTTAACGGAAAACATGTTGGTGTAAAATAATGTCATGAAAAAAGTGCATATTGAAATATCAAAGTTATTTGATTAGAATAGATAACCACATATGTGCCTGTACATTAAATAACAAGGCTAATGCTAGCTACGCTAGGAGCGTAAACAGGCAGATTTTCACAAAATATGTGGACCGAAATGACAGCAACACGAAACGAGCTAATTTTCCAAAACCACACGACCAATAATAAACAGCTTACGGAATAAAACAAGGATAGCTAAATAAAATGAGGATAATACAGGTTAAGGAAGGCCTCCGCATCTTTAATGCTACTGCTAACGGCTAACTGCTAACCTGCATAGACAGAACAGTCCGTTAAGAGTCGCTTTGACAACGTTACTGCTACAAAACAACTCAAGCAACGCCTGCAGCACACAATGTTTATGTATGGAGATCTGTGCATCTTACCATGATTCTCAGGTGTCTTAGAGGAAACACTGGATGACCCTTTGAATGGATCCAGTCATGTGACTACTTCTGTTCCTCCTCATGACACGCGCTGCCTCGTACAGATCACGATCCCTGATCCTGTTCCTCTGAAACTATTAACATATTATAGTAGGAGTAAAATGCATTTATTTACACTGAAAGACGTTATTGGATTATATAGTCTTGGCTTAACATCTCTATTGGTATAACCTTCGTAAAAAGTCAATAACGTATATTTTTCTAAACAAATTATACAATTATTTTGTATATCGTCTGATTCGCTTGATGATTTGTGTCATTTTTTAAAGAAATTAAATTAAAAAAGGTTAAAACGCCCATTTTCTGTGCCACCAATCATAAGGCGAAACGTTTATTTCGTGGGTGACACGTGTCTGTTTTCGCGCGAAACCGTTCCGCAAACACGGGAGGATTGTATATTTTGTTGTTCCTGTTGTGTGAAGATTTTAACTATCTTACAAATGGATAAAGACTTATTTCGCAGGCTAGCGTCGAAGATCGGGATAACATCTGTAAAAATATTGAGGTAAGTGTTTTCAAACAGAAGATCATAGCTGGTTTGTATATGTCTTAACAGCAGAACTAAGTCCGATCATTTGTTTTCAGCCAAGCAGAGGAATACATGCGATTATCCCAAGTAAAGTGTGTTGGACTGGCCTCCGTTACAGCCACCAGCAAGGCAATTATTTGTCTTGAATTGGCAGCGACATCAATGAAATATCCTCTAGACAAGGTCTCTTTTTTACTATGACCCACCCATACACGAGACATCATAGTACAATGATGGTAAACGTATAATACTCTTTCATCTCTTTGTTATAGGAGTATGCCATTAAAATGTCTGGGCTGAGTTCTAAGGCATACCATAGTAATTTAAAAGCTATGGAGTGCATGCTGGGCCTGCAGTCCAATCTGGGTCTCAGGGACCTTGCAGTACAGTATGGATGTTTGGAGGCAGTCAAAGTGGCCTCTCAGATCCTTCAAAGGTAAGCTGTGTGACTTTGCCTTAAAACAGTGAAACAACCTTGAGTTGTTAAAACACGTGCAATGATTTAAGCCTATGTATTTATTTAAGGTATGAGGCCAGTTTGCCTGCTGCTCAACAGCAAGACCTTGACTTGAGTAAACCTCTCTTTACATCAGCGGCTCTGTATACAGCATGCAAGTAAGTATTTTGCCCTGAGCTCTGCTGGAATAGTACATTGAGTGAGTAACGTTTGGTTCACTAGCATATGTTAGTGGAGAATCCTGTTTTGACATCTTACAAGCATTTACAGATCAAAGGTAATTAAGAAACTAGGAATGTTATCCATTAGGAGAATTCATTGGGAGAATACTAGCGACAAAACGTAACGTAAATAAAAACCTTGGCTAGAACCAAAATCTGAAATTTGTAATTTTAAATGATCACCTTTTGTTATTTATCTAAACTGCCAGTTCTAAAAGTATTTTAGAAGATTACTGCTTACAGTTTCTTTACTTGGTAATATGTGTTCCAATGCTGTTGTTCACAATAACAACAATATGAAAAAATTAGTTATGCACATATTACAATATTACCAATGTTCAGAACATGCTGGTGTGATTCACAGAAAACTGAACGCAGTGACCCTAGAATAATTGTTTTTTGCATAACACAAGCAAATATGTTCCCAGCAGTCTACCACCAGTTATTGTGTTAGTTTTTCTGCCTGCATAATGCACAAGAAAAATAGGTGCATGTATGTTAAAGAGTGGTAAACACTATTATTCATCCAGTATTCCAAGAAGTCTATCTGTTGAAAAATAAATATGCGTTATGTTTTGGCTATTTAAATTGAATAGGTATTTATATGTCCATGAACAACTGATGTAAATTAAAATTGGAATCAGTTGAATTTTGACCACTGCATGTTTTATGGCTGTATTTGTTCACTTGTGCCCATCGCAGGTGTAAATTTCTTTGTGTTCATCTCTGTCGTTACGGTTACTCTCGTCCAGCCAAACAACAGATTTGTACAGTAATAAACAACTCCGTCTTCCAGATGGGTCAAAAAGATTTTATGCATGCCAACAAACCCAGGAAATCTCTAAATTTAAACACCACCTTGTTTACATTCATTTACTGAAAATGGAAAAATAAATTGGTTCTGTCCTTTCTGTTTGAAGGTGTATGAAAATCAGAACTGACAGGAAATTAGCCACCTCATCTGGAGCAAAGAAGGGAATTTTTGACCGTTTGTGTTCCCAGTTCCTGAACTTTGGGCGGGAGATCTGTAGTAAGTGTGAATCCCTCAGACAAAAGCTTTTGGGAAAAACAAATGATCTAATTAAGGAAAATAAAAGCGCAGATGCATTTTGCATGGGAGGCCTTTGCCTTGACTTTAATGGTTTCCAAAGATGCACAACTTTAATATCTTGTTTCATTGAAGGAAGGCATTACACTTCAAAGGGAGATGTTATTAAGAAACAGACATTTTTGCTGGTTACCATGGCTGCAGACAAATCACAATTAGCCAATGTATATTTTGTGTGCGGCTGTAACATCAAAGACCAGCATGTTTTCTGCTCAAGTGGTTATTGAACTTGTGATATTAAGAAATTCTCTTGTGTTCTCAGAAGCAGCAGCTTCTATGGAACAACCAATGAAAACAGCTCAAAAGAGGCAGAAGAACCTCACTGAAATGCTGGAAGTGGAGGAAGATCATGATGATGATGATGATGATGATGATAAAGACACTTGCTTCCCAATAATTAATAATGGTAAGTCGCTACTTGCTATCATCTGACATTATTTAATAATAAATAATAGATAAATATCTGAATTAAGTTTTTTTTTGTTTGAAAGCATGTCTCTGTTAAAATGTTTCCTCCCAGTCATTAGACTGATGTGGAATATGTCTTAGAAATGGAGCACGTAACATCTAATTATTCTGGCTTCTTTACAGATAAATATTTGGCAAAGTCACCTAAACAAGCACGAATCAAGAAGACTGAAAAGGAAGAAACGCAAAATTATGAAGAGTGGAAACGAAAGATCCTTGAAAATGCACTAAAAGCACAGACCTCAGCTTCATAACGTTACAGGTTTTCTGTATTTATGGTTCTGCGTCACATCAACAGGACTGGCGCTGGATTTAATAGCGTTACAGGAGTTGTCTGCCCCCTTCTGGCTTCTGTTGTAAAATTCTGTGTGTGCACATTTTATAGAGGGCTTTAGTCATTTTAATACTTTAAGCTGTTTCACATGGTTAAATAAAACGTGAGGTTACATTATTACATCATTGCACCATGTTGAGTGCTTGCTTGGATGTGTTATCACAAAGGGCAGATGCTTATTGTTGATTTATTAGAGTTGTTTGTATACATATGTGAGGGATAATATTTTAATTTGTTCAAACATCTTTAAAGCATCATGATTATATAGCATTTACAGTGTTATGTGATGGCGCTTTGAATTTAATTTTTTTGTTACGCATCTGGGTATTTTTCTTTTGTTTCAATAAGACAAGGCTCTTGTGTGTTTACAGTTTGTTTTTAATGATTAAAATATAATCTTATTGACACAATAAGATTTTACCACCTCCCGTTGTGGTTGTTTTGAATGTCTTGACTAAATGCACACATTCTACAGAAACATTAAGATGTTTGTGATCATCTTTGTTGCACTTTAAATAGGACAGCTATATAAGAATCGTTCACATTGAGAACTATTAAAACAACTTCAGATTTCTAATTTCTGTGCACTTGTACTGCAGTTTGCATGCTTATTTGTGCATATTTGTGTTCCTGCCATTGCGAAACGTGTAAAACCTTTTAACAATTTCATCAAATCTAAATTAAGAGCAATGAATAAATACCTTTAAAGCAGCAATATTGTGACATTCATCTACTCTAAAGCAAACAATTGTAAATGGGAATTTTGAAAATAGAAAACATCATTCCATGCTAGTAAACTGCCCTGTTGTAATCCATATGCTAAACCAGATCAGACATACAGGATGACAACTGTTAATTGATATCATCAAGCTAAATGTAAACTAGTGTAAAATACTTTTCATCCACGAGAATAAAAAACATTTCACATACAAGGCAGTAGTGCCCAAAATACGCCTTCACAGAAGGGACAATAGCTTTTTTTAATCATGATTCAAAAGCACACTCAACAATCCATGCCAAACTATTGCACTATTGGTGTGAATGTACGATTAAGTCTAATTTAATTGCAATGTGCGTTTATGACCAAGTTACCTGTACATGAGAAAACTTTCTGACAGGTATAAGAACATGAAATATTTCCTGAATCTTTTCAAACCATTAAACAAACCCAAACAAACCGATGTGCTTAAAGTCACTGTAAAGATGGGCTGAAGATACTGATGCCATCCTCAGGGCACACAGTTGGAAGTACTGACCGATCTGTTCTGCTGAAACCTCTTTAATCTGTTAGCTGCTGCAACCGCATAGAAGTGTTTCTGTAAGAAGCAAACAGTTACCAAAGGATCATGATCGTTTAATGCATCATCATAATGCACGCATCTAAACCACAGCGTATATGTAGTAAATAGATTTATAAACTCAAGCGCTCATTTGAGTTTTGTACCTTCCACTGACGGTGAGCAGCGAGATACCGCTGGAGCCTCATTTGGGACTTCAGGCGGACTTTGCACTTCTTAGCCTTGTCCTCCAGATTATTCAACCAGCTATGCTTCATGCATCCCGATGCACTCAGACGGCTGCTGCCATGGAGACCACACAAACACACAAGTTTGTAAAAAGTTTAGCATTTTACCTTTAAAATAACAATTTATGCCTTGTTAATCAATTTTACTTAATGGGGTTCACTGGCTAGTCCACACAATGTAGGTATGTATGATTTTTACAATACTTGTGGGGACCTTTGGTAAACAAGAAGACACAATAAAATGTTGAAAACATCCAGTTTTCAATGTAACAAACAGTCCATAAAATAGTTTAGAAGATGCTATAAGATGATGAACATCTGCTAAGCACTGATGGTAGAAGACTCCTACCCAGACTATAACAAAAAGTTTTGATTGGGTATTTAGATACATAATTTAAAAAAGATACAAACCAAAACTGACAGGGGAGAGCGTCTGAGGTAAATGCAACAATGCAACAGATGTACAATGCTGTGCGTAAGTGCATTTCTCAACCAATAAGAAAGAATTTGCAATCCAGTTGATTGTGCGACATTGTTATCATCATCATCGCAATAATCCATTAGTATTCATCAGCTAAAAGCACGGATGTGCAGGGGTAGTGTGAATAGCACTGCATGCGTGCATGCAGTGTGATGAGGTCATTACATAATATTGTCACCACACAAAGAGAAGAAAGAAAGGCCAGAGTGGGTGTCGCTCTACATCTAAATGCGCCTCATCAAAACCCACTGGATCATCAACTACCACATTTTACTGCGTAGACGTGGTAAGTTGGAGGACAAAAGACATTGTGCCCTTTCTTGGCCACCTGCTGAGCCAGCCTGTTATTATCTCATGCCAGCTGAGCTGTGCAGCGCTTGTGTGGGAGAGGTTATCTTTCCAAGACAGAGCAACTCCAGAGCTCTACAATGCACCAGACCATGTTATATTACAGGCCAATTATATGCTATTTGTGTCATTTTTGGTCCATAGTATTTTCCAAGGCTTTAGTTTTGATGTCAGGGTGCATTAGAAGAATCTGGACAAGTCAAGGTAGCAACGATTTGGAGGTGGAAGGGAAAAGTGAGGTTCCTACGTCTGTGAAATGACAGGCCAGAGAGAAGGAGAAAAAAATGGAAGACAGGTGATCTTGAAGTGTGTGTGCAATAGAAAGTGTAAACTGTATTCTGTACATCAGGACTTGGATGGATGGATGATTGATTGATGGATGGATGGTGGATGAACAAACAACTGGATGGAAAGATGAATGGATGGATGCACAATTGAATGAATGAATGAATGAAAGAATGAATTGATGGATTGATAGATAGACAGATGATAGATGAATGGACGGATGGATGGATACCATTTAGCTGGAACAAGAAGTCTGGAGATGAAGTCTTTGGCTTCTTCTGACACATTCTCAAATGCCTCTGCATCAAATTCCCAGGTGCCGTGCAGAATGTTGTTCATAGTTTCGGCGTCATTGTCACCCAGGAATGGAGAAAGGCCACTCAAACTGGAAAAGCAAGAAAGCAAAAAAAATCACACAGCAGGTGAATAACCCTCAAATCTATTTACTGTGGCCTTTAGTTTTAAGCCTAGGCATTAAGTAAGATGTGAACAGTCAATAAGAGGCAAAATGGCTGCAATTACACCTCAGCTTTGTATGTTTCTGCTCCACTCTTAGATGTTTTTTTATTTACCACTGTGAATCTTGTTGGCTACTTATGATTAATTGCTTGTGCTTGCATTCACCCTCATTTGTAAGTCACTTTGAATAAAAGCATTTACAAAAGGAATAAATGTAAGGATTTATTTTCCTACAAAAGTATAAGAAGGTCATAAAATATTTTTTTGATGGACAAATATAATTTGTGTGAAAAACATGGTAAACGTAATGTTTTTATTAAAAGTCACTCAAAGGTAAATGGCCCCAACATACATGAATATGCATTGAATGTGTAAACACTTTAAAATGAGGCCAGCAATAGTTGTGGCACCGTAACTGATTGCTAACCCAAGCCCTTGATAATCTCCACCAACAGCTGTAAGGTAATTAACCTGAATTCAATCACAGAGGCCTGGCTGGTATTGGCCAGAACAGTGGGTCATCTTGGGCCGGTACTACTGAGAGTAGAACAAAAGGGGAACAGGAAGGATCAGACATGGGACATCATGTTTAAGTGCATACTGGTTGTTTTGTTGACTGCATGAGTGCAGCAGGATTAGTCCTGTGTTTTCTGAGGAGACTGGTGCCCTTTTATCACGGCTCTATTAAATGCTCTTAGCTGAGCCCTTTAAAGCTTTCGCAGGCTTTGCATTTGCATTTTGTCTTTGATCACTGTGATATTACAGTCTATGCCACTGTGAAATTGTCTTCTTCATGAAAGGTATTAAAAAAATGCATAAACAGATTGTTTTTTTGGCTGTAAACTTACAGCATGTATGTGATGACACCAACACTCCACATGTCTGTTGGAAAAGACACAAAATCATAGTTGACGACTTCTGGTGCCAGGAACTCCGGTGTTCCAAAGTTGACCTTCAGCTTTTCTCTGGGTCTGTACCTAGTGGGATGAGAGACATTTTGGCAGATTTGTTTTGGAACTCTGCATCACAGCCGTGTGAAAATCCAAATCCAAGTTTGCTAGCTTCCAACCGTAAAATTGTTCAGCTAAGCCTTTTTTTAACAATAACGCCATCCAGTTCAGCCGGGAACCCGGGGGTGTTGTCTGACAATCCGCTAAAAGTCACGGACCACAAAGACAGCTTTGTCATAAAAAAATCAGACCCTTCCTATATTATTATCTTTCCATTGTCAATCCCGGTCCAACATCAAAAAAGCCCCAAAATAGCTGTTCTGTGAGCACTTGACTAACAACTGCACTTACTCTTCAAAGAAAACCTTTTATCATTCTCTCATGTCTCTCCGACATCTCTGTACTAACTTTACTTTTGTGCTTTTCTCAGCGTTTTTGAAACTCTGTATTGCAGCAGTTAGTTTACTGTATGCGGAGGATGAATAGGATTTTTAGCTAATTTGCAAGTCCCTTTAGATGACAGTATCTTCTCACAACTCTAAACCTCACACCTGTGCCTCAATCTTACAAGACGTTCTTTACCTAAACTTACCAAAATAAAATTTACATAAATGACTAAGTTGCGCTGTACACTTTGATGACTTGTACTTGTGCCTGTACTGCGTTAAATAGTTGTAATGTTTTTAAAAGAATTCAATGAGTTTTTTGTCAAAGACATCCAGTGAGGCAATGCGACGGTAGTCATGGTGACCATGTGCAGTGAGAGGATTTGTGTCACTGGTGTGAATCAGTAGACAGAAATGTCAAATATAAACTGTTGTGAAAGAAGTATTAACATAATTATAGCCAAATCTGTGATAGGCTTTCATTTGAATACTTACAAAACATAACAAATAATCTTGTGTCAGTATTGGTTTCATAACAATTGAACTTAACACGGTTTGCACACTTACTTTCTGGCGAGTCCAAAGTCAATGATCTTGATCTGATTCCCTGTGGTGTTCACGCATAATATGTTTTCTGGCTTAAATGCAGAAAATAAATGAAACTGATGAGCAATCGACAGGTGCATGTAAACAGTAACAGCAACAACATCCATAACGATTTCATACTAAAATCCAGAATGAAGAACTTGTAATTTATGAGGGAAAATTACATGAGCTGAATATGGATCTACCACTGTAAGCAATTTTAAAGGCACGACTACATTGAATCCATCAATATCGCTGTAGATGTTAACACAACATAAGCCCTTGGCAGTGTTCTAATTAAATGTATGGCATTCAGACGGCTGTGTTGACATACATAGGTGATACATTGGTTGTTTTTTCCATAGAGCCACACACATACATATGATGCTGTTCGCTGCTAATCCGGTTGGTATCACATTCCAACATTGAATAACATTCAGTGCAGTACGTGGGGTTTACCTTAAGGTCTAAATGGAGAATGTACTGCTGGTGGAGGTACTGTACCCCCTCACAAATCTGCCTGCTAAACACAATGGCATCCAACTCCGTCAGCTGGTAGTTCTCATCAACAATTCGTTCGAACAGCTCACCACCCTCCACACTGAAATAACAAACCATGAGGTGATCTTTTAAATGAACCATCACAGATTAACTCCTCTTTTTTAGTCAGGTCTATTCAGACTTGTGCATTGACATAAAGGGGCTAGGGCAAGTGAACGATCGTATTCTCATTCATGTAAAATGTATGTCCTGTATTGCAATACGCTACCAATGCTCCCAATTCGTCCAATTATATGCTTTTGTTTGCCAAATGCCAGAAAGAAAATTCTGAATGAAATGTGTAGACAGGACCGAAGATGACACACCATCAGGGTTGTGTAAAGTGACAAGCGTGGGAGTTCTGAATGAGTGTCAGAATGAAGACCAGGCCAGGGGAAAATTAGCTTTGCAAACGAGGCCTGGTGAGTTTTATCCAAAGCGTCATAATCAACCATATAATATGAACAACAGTAATTAAATGTGAGCACTTCTTTTTAGATAAATGTTATTTTAAATGTGATTTTCTTAACTGGAGACAGATAGACACTTAAGTGTTTCTCAGAAAAAGTGAAAGATCTACTTACTATTCCATGATGAGTGTGAGGTTAGTCCGAGACTCGAACGCATCGTACAGCTGAATCAGATTCACATGATTTAACTGGTTCATAACTCCGATCTCATTCTTCACTTCATCCTGGAATTAAACAGGTAAAAACATTTAAAGCTTTTGAAAAGTAAAAACACTAAAATTAGGCAAATAGAAAAAGAGAAGCTAGAACAAAATTGCTGAAAGTGGTTTTACAATGATTGCACAGGGCAGTAAAAACAACAGTTTAAACAATTTTTGAAATGGGTGTTTTGCCATTGCCAACCCTGCAATTGTATGTGCTACTTATTTTGTTTGTTTTTTTGTCTGATATTCTCTTGACAAAAAAATTGTTAAATTATGCAAAATGAGGAGCTCTCATTCTTGTGTACTTTTGACCAAAGCATATGATAAGAGCTGCAAATCATTGACCGTGAGGAAGAGGTTCAGACATCTAAAGACCAGGAAAAGTGACACCTTTGCTCTTTTGCCACTCATGTCAAACAGAAAGAATTAGAAAACGAGGGAGTGAAACTGATCTGCATTTGTCCGGTCTTGTCTGATTGCTCAGTGACGCTGGTACAGAGAGGGCAGAGAATGGCATCATATTGCAGGCAAGTGCTTATGACAGGAGAACCATCATTAGATGTAATCAGAGGTGCTTGTTGAAGCATGAGGACGTGGAGAACAGAATGTTAGAATGTTTAGAACGCTGCATAAATATTTTGCACTTTCCAGCATGAATCTATGCTTTGGTTTTAATTGTTGATTCCAGGAACACTGCATGCTTCTGTGTTGTTTAGGGACTGTAGGTGTTAGGTTATGTTATTTGCAAGTGTGATAAAGTGTGTGTAATTTTTGCATGCTCATATGTGCAGCGCTGTCAGTTGTTGTCAAGGCAATGTTCTCATAAAGCAGGCTAACGGGAACAGAGTGATGGACAGATTGGAGTGGGAGGGGAGAGAGAAAGACGGAAGGAGAGAGAGGAGAAAATGGAGGGGGGCATACTTGACACAAAGAAAGGCAATGTGTTTTGCACTTACCCTCTCTTTCATACACCGAACTTTTATCATCTTAGCGGCTAATGTAAGACCCGACGACAACTCGGCACACTTATGCACCTGTCCAAAACGACCTCTGGAATAACAAACCACCACACACACACATACACACAGACTTTAGTTTGTGGATTATGTGGAAAGGGTGTGTGAAAGGTGCTTATGTCACTATTTCCTGTTTTTCCTTGAAAGCTTCCACCAACCACTTCCTGGGTAGTTACTACATGCTGTGTCTCTACAGGCTGAGATAGTGTGTTTGTGTCAAGACAGCTGCTGCTGTCGTCTTAAAATAACTTCCAAACGCACACTCCAACACCTGCCCAAAATAAACAGTGTCTGTTATGAGTCAAAAACAAGCCAGTGTGTATTGGTGGCATATGAGAAGGGGGTGAAGGAAACAAGTCCTTGTCTGTTTACCAATTGTAGCAGTCAGTCAATGTGTGCGTGCTGAATGTTCTGTGGGCTGAGACCTCATGCTTATCAGCCAGTCACCCCCACCCCCTGTTTTCTGTGTTAACCTTTGTCATATGTAGTCAAGCCAATATGTGGATAATCCATATGTGGATAATCCATAAGGTAAAATATCAGTCAATATATCACTTGTGGCTAAAATTGACCTGGTTGACAGATTTTTTTCTTTTTCTTTCCACATGAAAAGGCCTGTTTACACTCAAAATGTTAAAAGGTCCGATTTCAAAGGCGCACATAATCTACTTTAATCTAAACATGGCGTCCCATGGGCCCTGTGGGACTGATTGACCAACAGATTAAGTAGCTTTAAACAAAACCTCTCAGGTTTGTAACACATGGACTCACCCGCCCAGCAACTCAATGGGATTGACTGCGTAATATGTATTCATGGGAACCTGCTTGGCACTCACGATGCGATGCTCAAATGGGGCTGGAAGAGGTGGACAGTCATCTTTAAAAAAACAAATACCAGATCTTACATGATGCTGGTTTTACAAAAACTGACATCTGACACTTCATTTTATCAAATGTAACAGTTACATAAAATAAATGTTCATTAAAGGCCTGTGCCAAAGTATATGCTGTAGTTATATTTACAGGTGCTTCATTGAATTGCTATTATTTATAATCATAGTGCTAGTACAAACATATGACTATAGTTTTGCAACTGATTGAGTATTTCTGTTTCCAGGTCATTGTTCAGCTTAGATGAATTTGCTCCAGTCACATACATAACTGCTCATATGACATCACGTGTGTACCTACAAAGTGTTCCAATGTACTGAGCTATACATGAGCACTGATTACCTCAGCATCACTCAGAAATGTATTTATTTGCTAAGAGCTGACAGCAAAACCCTTTAACTCACCAATGATCAATAGCTGTGACTCAGCTTTTCTCGGAGGTCCCAAATTTGCATTCTCCCCCTCAACAGGGGCTGTTTGTGCACTAGAAGCTGAACAGTTATTTATGATGTCAGACTCTGAAATCGTTTCCATGGTCTTAGCTTGGTTTGTCTTGATAGCTTGTTCAGAGTCTGGTACTCTGTCATCAGTTTCAGGCAGTGGTGCTGCTATCTGCGCTGTCTCTCCATCTTGCGACTGAACTTCTACATCCTTTTTGACAGACTTTTTGGTGGAGAGCTGAGGTTCTGGAGAAACCTTCATCATCTGTTGTCCTGGAACTGTTGACTTCAGTGAAGCGTCCTCAGCAACCTTCGAAACTTCTTCCTGTTCTTGAAAAACCTCTTTCTGCTCCACTTCTTGTTGTCCAGGAATTGGCTCAAGTGAAGTGTCTTCACCAACTTGAGAAACATCTGCCTGTTCAAAAGCCCTGTGTTTATGGAAGAAATGAATCACTTAATCGATCTTGTGTAATCAAAGCCATTATTTGGTAAATGGAGAAAAGTGTCTTTATTAGTGGCTTTATTGTTGGTTATGTGGTTGCATGCTGGAATATTCTATGAACAACAGCAAAACCAATAACAGCACAAGGTCCTTAATTAAATGCTTGTACTAAATGGCCTAAATCTCATATTGCATGTCAACAAGCATTTAGTTGCTAGTTACTATACTGCACTGTACAAAAATAGCAGCTTGTGTAATCTCAAGACGTTAGCCATTAGCTTAATAAATTAGGCTTTCCTACAGTCACAATACAACCTGTCATTAGGGAAGAAGTGTCTTTTGTGACTCAGTACAGAACGCACATCTAACACATTGAAAATACACGGCTCTCTGCCTTTTAGATCTCTCACAACTGTGAAAAGACACAGCTGTACCATTCTGCCTCAGAAATGTTTTTCTGCCGAAAGCATTGGTGTCCTCAATGGCTGCGATGCATATAAATGATGGGAACAATTTTCTGGTCTGTTTAGAGATGAACATTATGAGAATCATTCACACAAAAAGATAACACTTCGAATTTGCATTAAGAATTAAACATCATATTGCAATGACTGTGATGATTGTGCTTCTTTCTTTAGCAGGGTTAATTACAATCCACTAAAATGAGAGGATATTAATCTTCTGTGTAGTTCACATCTGGTGGATAAATGTGTGTAAAAGTCCATTAGAGCATTAGTGATTCTCACTGGCATCAGCTGCTGTGTAATTATCTCCAAAGGTGGCCAACGATAAGCAAGAGGACAATGTTCGATCTTCTGAAATATCCAATTTCCTTTTCAACCCACAGTAATTTTTGACACAAACTGCTACAAGCAGTCCTTTTAAAAGTCAAGAAATAACATTAGCTCAATTCTAAAGCATTCTGCTTTGAAGTTTAAATGGGAGCAATTTATGGAAGATCTCACCTCTCTGGTTGAAGAACCACATCTTCTTCTTCCTCAGCTGTTGTCACAGTGACACATTTTTCATCAGCTTGATCTGAAGATGAAATATCTGTCTCCTGTGGAGACGCATCATGGGCCTCGTTCTTCTCAGCTTCAAGGTGGACTTCAGGAGCGACTGTTTGGACACGTTCAGGCTCTCTGCTTCTCGCTGTGACCTCTTTCGGTTTATGTAGGACTTTGTTGGATGCTTCTTCTCCACTAACAATAGGAAGATGTTCAGGTGGTCTTGTAAGGGAAACAGGAGATGGTAGCCTGTGGACAGAGGGAGCAGTGACCTCTGGCTGCTGGACCTCAGCTGTGAACACAGAGACAGGCTTTTATATGCATTAAAAGACTCTTAAATGAAAAGAAACCATGTTAAGATTCATAAACATAGATTCATAAAGTTAAGAAAGTGTAATTAAAAGAACTTAAAAACAAGGTTCTTTGAATCATACCAGAAAAAACTTCTTGAACCTCCTCTGAAGTCTGTGTGCCCTGGTGGCAGAGTCTGGCTTTGGGTGTAACACTGATGTCATCAGGTTTTTTCTGCAGAATTAAAAGCAATCATATTGTACTTTGTATGTTTTTATGCTATTTGATGGTTTTCCTTGCAAAAGCACTGAATGATACACTTTCTGAAGAATCATCATAATACAGCAGAATTCATAAGAACAACGTAATTTACACAAGCAGAGGAAAAACTTTCAAGTATTTCACGCATACAGTGAAATTGTTGGATAATAAAAATGCCAAGATTATGTGAATACCTAAATACCTTGAATTAAATACCTAAAACACTTGAGTAGTTAAGACTGTTCAGTTTTATAAATGAATCTGTTAACACGCATGATTGAGGGTCAGAAGAAGTAATTGTTAAGACATTCTTTCCTAATGTGGTAAAACTCAGTGAAAATATGTGCAAAAGTTTAAACAATAATTGGCAGTTATGCAGTTTTATGTTTATCGTACAACTCAGAAAGCATTCAGGAAACATTCCAGTATGTGATTTTTGGCATCTGCTGTATTATATACTTGATATAATTACAATGTTTGACAAAAGAGCTGCTTAGCACTCAGTGCTAAAGTCTGTATTTTTAGCCAATTATTTTACTTTTTCTTTTCAAGAACACCTTCAGTTGTCATAGAGATGCAATCCTAAGAGGTAGCAATAAAGCGCCTGACTGTTAAAATGCCAAAGTTAAAAAGATATTGAACTTGCTGATGGTAGTTTTGAGGCATTTTAGAGGAATGCTCAGTATGTAAAAAGCTGCATTTGTGTTTAAGTTTTGTGTTTGCAAAATGTATTCACAGCTCACCATCGATTCAGACACACAGTCTGTCTAGGAATTTGAAACATGGGGCCCTTTCAGTCTCATCATAGATAAAATAGCAACCTTGGTAAAGGTTATGGCATAAACTTAACAGGCTCACAAGCAAGAGCTCCAGCCAACAAATACTTGACAAGATTTCATTAAGGACAAATAGTAAAACTATTGAAAATAAACACCTCAGATTTAACCCCATTATAGCCACAATTTGTATCTACTCTAATACATGAATAAGTCCATTTAATTTATACAGCATTTTCACAATGCACATTTCAAAAACCACTGTGTGTTTCTGGAAGCTGCAAAGAGATTTTTGATGAAGAGAAGCTTACTGACCTCTTCCTTCACAGTATCCAGAAGGCCTTGTGTTCTCCAAGGCACCACACCATTAAGAATGAACTCCACTATCTTTGAATTGCGAAAAGCATCTCCCACATACCCTAGTACTTTATCCAGAGCGGACAAAGAACTTTCAATACCTACAATCTTCTTTCTCTGCTGTTGGCTCTCCTGTTTGAGGTTCTGAAGCAGATCCACGGTTTCTCCACACAGTGATCTGACCTCAGCAAGCATGGGGTTCTTGTTACCCTCTCGTTGGCCATTTTTGATGAGATTCGAATCTTGAGCTCCCAGCTTACATTGTGTGAGGGTCCTTTCCAAAGACTCCATCCCTTGACAGAGTGAGCTCAGTTTCACCAGCACCTCCGTCTGGGTACGTTCGATTTGTTCCACCTTTCTTTCCAGGGTGTTTATTTTGATCTCCACATTGTTCAAACTACTTATCAAAGTAGGGCTTGGCTTCTTGACGGTCCCGGTTGGAGTTCCAGAGTTCTCCAGTTTGCCACCATCATACATCCTGGCAATACAGGTGGCCAGAGTCGCCTGTTTACTCATAGCTGGCCTCAGGCAGTGGCATGGGTTAGAAAATGTAAATAGCAAAGGCAAAAGCCCCACTTATCCTTCCGACACCCTGAACAGGAGAAAATAATTCCAGACCCCCTCACTCTCTACACTTGTCTGAGGTATTGTGTGCCTCCCAAAAATAAAAAAACAGGCATCTCCAGCGAACCCTGTTGTTGGTATGTGGCAGAGATCTGACACCACTCAAATAAACACCTCCGTTGGGTATCTTATCTTTCCACTTCTATTTTCCCCCCCTCCTCTTTCTTTTTCTCTCTTACCTACTCTGGACGAGGTCTTTTATATGACCTAGCAGCTCCCGGTGGTTGCCAAAGTTCCAGCGGTCCCTTGACGTCACTCAAATGAGTAAATTCTCCTCAGCAGATGCTGCTGACAGGTACACGCGCGAGGAATGATCTCTCCCAACGGCCAGTCATTAAGTGGAGGAAAGAAAGATGAAGGTTGTCTTTCATGTTATTTTCACTTATTCATTTTTGGCCAGATAGGAACATTTGAGATTTAAACACAGGCTCCACCCGATAATCCCAGTAATGACCTGAAACGCCCTCCTTACTGGACAGAATGTGACGTGACATTGGCTGACATTTTAAGTAAAAATAAACCTGTGTGGACACAGGCATGAAGATGAATGATATGGTACAACTGTCCTCACGCTACTCATCAGGAGTCCAATCACAGCCACTTCTGCCAGGAATATATGTTTGGAAAAACAGAAGTATTAGCTGCTTTAAAACAATAAATTGCTGCATGTACCGGGATAATAGAAGCTTCTCAATGTGCTTCCACAACCAAAATAAATCTACTAATTTCTTATCTACAACTATCAAAAACGACCATCAAAACAAGCATACAGGAAAAGTTTGATGAAAAAACCTCAGATGTTAAATTTATTTCTCAAAAAAATGAAGAAGAAAGAAACAATTGAGACAAATGAAACACTTGTTGACATGCTGCTAGAGTACAGAGATATAAAATGCATTATGTATAGCACAGAACAGATAATTTGATTTTAGAAGACAGAGTTCAGTTTTAGCACAGCTGGACATAATGTTGATCTCTCTTCCAGGAACTGTGGACATTTCATAAGTTAAGGAAGTTTAAAAGTTAAACCAAAAGTCTTTTGCACTCTATTTAATCTTATTAAGATATAGAAGAAACAGTTGAGGTATAAAAGAGATCTAATTTCTGATTTTTCTTTCTTATAAAGAAAGAAACCTTGATGTAACACGGATTTGCTCTCCGTACGTCAGAGACATTTGGTCTAAATCCTCCTCCAATAACAAGACGGCTTTTAACTTTGATGAAATGCCAAAACACAGTATTCCCAAGCTATCCTGTATTACCTTATTATGCAAGAGAGGAATGATAGAGGTCAGGGTCAGGAAAACCACAAGTATGTGGCTCCATGCTGACTGTTTGGTGGCGGCGGGACACCGTTATTACAAGCAGGCAAAACACAGGCGACTCAGTTTCCACTACACAACTTGACATAAACCAGTGAGATATTTCACATTTAAAAGTGGAAAAGAATATCTGTTTGCCAGAGATAAACTTTAATCCTGCTTAATATATTAAAATCTCTTTGATATTCGTTTCAAATGTCACTCAGTAACAAATAAGTACACCGTGTTCAATAAGATGCTAAATGTAAATCTATCTATATTAGATTTTTTATGCAGGCAGTTTCTAAGCAGACTAAACTACAAACTGGGTTGGACAGAATGAGCCTGATAAGAATGATGTAGCTTTGAAGAGACTCTGCAGTGCTAACATTCACTGTACGCCGAGACGTTTAGCCCTGCCCTTCGTAAAGGGAATGTTTACATTCAAGTCTCATTTTACAGCCACTTATGTGCCCTCACATAAATATTTGACATGACATGTCTCTTTAGCTTCAAAGGTTAAAAGATCAGACTATTAAATTCCTTCACATGAGCATCTGTGTTCTGAGTGATGATGTGCAAATGTGATGTAAATTCTTATTCACATTATGAATTCACTTTGAATGCTAAGAAGTGCATCATGTCTACAGCAGGCTTAATTAAAATTGCGTTCATACTTACTCTGAATGTAAAGTTTCTCTCCCTGCACTCCCACCTTTTCATGTTTCTTCTTTGTTCAGGGAATAGAGACTGTGCAGACTAATGTACAACATCTTTAAATTGCCAGTTTGTCAAAAAGGACAAGGGGCACAAATGTCTAAAACGCTAAAAACGCAATTTGAAAAAACAATGCTATAACAATTCACTAAAAAGTAAAACCAGGCTACAGAACTATGACAACAGCTCCAGATAGAAACCTATAAATTATATTAAAAAACAGACAAATATTCCTAATGTGAGTGAGAAACAGGGACATTTATTTTAACAAAAGTTTAGTCACCCCCTCAGGATTACATACTGCTTTAATTAATAGCCTTAATTAATATTACATACATAAAGTACATACACATACGATTGAAGAGTATTTTTTATATTCTCTAAACTAAATTTAGGATTATTGATTGATTTTTTAGGAATAAACTAAACATACATCCCACTAATCTCTCTCAAACTGGATTTTAAAAATAAGTTATAATAAGTAAAAAAATATATTATTGTAAATATCAATTTTTTTAAACTTACATAAATCAAATAAAGTTTAGGGTGCATAAGAAACACAAGGATGCTACAATTATTCCGTTCTCCTGCCTCTTACATCCCAGCTGGGACATTATAAGGCCAGCAGGGGAATGTTTTCAGGACATCATAATGGTGACTACACCGGCAGTGTTTAATTTTTTCAACAAGTGCTTAATCATTTCACCCCCATATGAAAAAGCAACTTACCGCAAACTTGCGGATGTAATCAGACACACTGAAGCCACCTGTGCTTAGAAGCAGAGATTTGTACAGCGATGTATCCATCATGCTTTGCCCTTTTCTTATGGTTTAGTGGAACTTCATTCCTAAAGTGGGCTGCCACAATGAATATATCCGCAGACCTGGACTCTCAGGGTTCTGTAACATTCTGGAGTGGACTGATCGCCCCTCTAACTATCTTATCACTACCAGCGCATTTACTGGGTACGAGCCCCTCCTGATAGCGGACCCCCATCACTACGGCAGTGGTCCCAGAAAACACTTCCTGCTTTGAGATAACAGCTGCCTGAGATTAGCGTGAGCATTCTGGAAATGTGAGTGTCCCGTTTTATTAATAGGGCTCAGATTTGTCTTTTTGTTTTGGGATGGTCCCTATGGGAAGCCCAAGTTTGTCCTCCTCCGGACAGTCGGAATGGATGGATAGTGATAAACGGTAGATGCTGGGCAGAGACTTAACTTAACAGGAGAGTGTTTTCTTTATACTAATGTTAGAAAACACATAGAAGATATTGTGTGAAGGATCTGATCTCTTGCACTGACCCGGTTTGCAATGACTGCGTCAGTCACACTGTGACACACAAGCTTTGAGTAGCTAGTTTAAGTCTTTCCTGATAAGGAATCTTCAAGTCGGAGTGGGAAAACTCATCCATCTGTGTTTGGAACTGCCCACAGCCAAACCATAAGCAGGCAGTGCCAAGCATTAGCCCATCACACAGGATATTTTGTCAACGGGCTCTGGTTTAGAAGATATAAATCCTCATGAGGCTGCTGGGAGAAAACAAACTCTGATTGGTGGAATTATTCCCAGTCTACAAAGGATTTGAACAAAACAAAAGCAGTTCTTGCCACAAGCATCAGATAGAATAAACCATTACTGACCAGCTTGTCAGTGATAACTACATAAATAATACCTGTTATAACAGTTTACAATCACAACAGTTGCTATAGGATGTTAGCTAAGCTGTTCGTAAAAGTATCTTTATAAATCACTAGAATTATTTGTAATAAAAAACTTGCTGAAGGCACAACTGAACACTCAATTATACACAGTTGTTTTTGGAAACATTTTCATACTACGATTTGTTCAAAGGACATATGTATTAATGTGGGTGATGGTCCAGATGGCTCTGTAAACACTTTAATGGTAAAACAATAATGTGATTTTGTGACAGGCTGTTGTTGCTGTTAGACAGGTGGCATCTTACATGACTCACACATGCTTTTATCATCACAATCCTCTAATATGTAACATGGAGTTACGTGACTCAATACACCAGCACCACCATGACTGTGATGAACATGTCCGACAAAACTATACGTGTAGGAGTAACAGATAAGACACAATTCATTGTGATTACAAACAGTTGTATAACATCACCTGAATCTTAGCAAAACAATCAAATAAACAAACTGTCTCTTACAAAACATAAGTAGTCAAAGTGTCCCCCCAAATCATATAAATCATATTTATATAAATCATATCCATTTCTGACAGACTGTAGAAAATATATTTGAGACACAACACAGCCCTTTGTTATTAAACTATTATCTTAGCAAAAATGATAAACAACTTGTTTCAAAAGTAAAGGACTAATAAATACCATTAAGCACAACAAATGTGCGTTTTACTGTTTATATTTCAAATGCATTACTCTTCTTATTAGTTACATATTTACATGTTTTTACATTTGCACATATTTGTTTACTTGTGCCTCTTTCTTTCTGTTTAAAATGTATTTATTATGTTCAAAGCATTAAATTTCGTTGTAATAAAAATATTCAGTTTTGTTTGGTTGCTATGATTTCTTTTGTAAGCAGGTGTATGACGTCAGTAAGTGATTAAATGCTAGGAAACAACCAAACGCTTAAACAAGGGCCTCTAATCCCTCTCCAGGTTCCCTTTAAATGCTGTAAATTCATGACAAGCCGCATTTCTTATTCAATGTTCTTGGGGAAAATAAACAGCTGACGTAAATAACTCTAAGGGCTTTAAAAACCTAAGGGCTTTACATACTGCAGGAGAGCATTTGTGGTTTGGCTGCCATCTAGTGGTTCATAAAGAGTCTGAAGAGTCTTTTTTAACTATTTGAAAAATAGCCCCTCGCAGTTAAAAAAGGGCAAACAATCTTAATAAATGTCACCCAGAGAAACAGACTGTCTGATATAAAATTTATAAGATTTATAAAGGCTAGGATTTGTTTTTACACCCCTAGACCAGAAGCCAGAGGCTGTGATTAATGAAGTTTCCACCAGCAATATCAATGCTTTTCCAAGGTCACAAAAATAACTTATAAAGCAAACACCATTTTAAGGGACAAGAGTTATGAACACAGCGTTATAGCCTAACATTACTCACCCACGTCTTGCCTAAATCCTCTGAAAAAACATATGAGGCATTTAATATAAACTACATACATAGTTCAGTTTCATAAATAGCGGTACATACAACACACACATAACAGTGCCAGGGGTCTGGCATGCTGCATTGTGTCAATGACACTAAACAATGTTGTTCAAAAAGCCTTTCCATTCATATATTTAACACATTTCTAAGTTGTGAATGTATAAATAGCTATTAAAATCATTAAACAGCCAATATAATCTAATGCGCTGTAGCCTGCGGAAAACATTACATTACAAAGGTAATAAACAGATATGCCTCAGTGAACATTAGATAGGATTTCAGCACGTCTGTATAAGTCTACTTCTCCTTTTCCTGTAACCTGAGATATAAAGGCAGTAATCTAGTTTATTCCTAACCTCCAGGCAGATTTCCAGAGCCTGATTCCCACCAAGGAGAATCCATCCAGAGTTTCAGTAACTCCGACATAATCCATCAAAACCATTTACACCAAAAACGTCTTTAGTCAACCGACCAGCAATTGTGGAGTCATTACATGTCCTGTCACTGAAATCCCAGTGTCTTGAAACAATTATGTGAAGAAGTTGCCAACATGCTGTTTCTCTCCACATGCATTTTAACTAGTTTAAACACAAATGCAGTGATATTTGTGACTAAATATCACAGTGATAAAGTGATATTTAGTCACATTGTCAAAACTAAAGCACTTAAGCTGTATAGACATCACTGTCTCACTGGATGATGGTGTCAAATAAAACAAGTACTAGCAATGTGGAAAGTCCCCCGGTGCAATTCATCAACTTCTCACCTGAATTATGTACTTTACAGAAAAGATGAATGCAGCATTTATTGCACTCTGTGTCAATGCTCAGTATTTCTCAAATACCCATTACAAAAATTGGTCATTATTATGGACAAAGGTTTCACGTATTGCACTAATTCAGCTTTTTTTGCACACTTTGCAAAAGCGCTATAAGCACTTTTTTGCTTCTAGCCCTTTTGCCCTGGCTGCTCTGGAGTTTAATTGAATTTCATTCTCTGCTCTTTATGAAATGAGCTATAGTGCCAATGCCCACTTTTAAGTAACAGCATTAATGCTGTGAAGCTAAACCGTGTTATTGGCCACAGCTGGAGAGCAACTGTTAATGTGAACGTCACAACTCATGTAAAAAATAAGCTTATGTAATACTCTGTAAAATTTACTTTCAATTTACCTTTAAACAAAAACAAGGACATGGCAAGCCGTGTGTTCACTGTTAATAACTGCCTAAGGAAAACTCCTCAGAGATTATTATGATAAACAAAAGAGAAGCACTAGAATACACCATCTAACTATTACACGTTTGTAGCCAAGCTCCTGAGGGATATATTTAACAAGAACAAAAAGGCCTATTAACTCACACAGGATAGATTTCTACTAACCATTCTTTGTTAAACTGGATGACTAAGAATCTCCATAGATACAGTGATCTATTTAAATATACAATACTAAGTTATTTTAGCCCCACAGCACACTAAAGGTTGAGCATATGGAAACATACCACAGTGTTAAGTAGGCATGTTTTACACTGTTAATTATTCATAAAATGCCCTTTGAGAATCAAAGGTGGCTGGGGAAAGTCAGTGACTTGTAAAAGGGAAAACAGAGACTGATCCATCATCTCTGTGGAAACCAAAGAACACTGAAATCTCAGAGGTGCGCTTGTTGCTTGGTGATGAGGCTTTGGAAAAAAGACTGACTGCGGCAGCTGTCTCCTAGAGAAACTAACATGCTCCGATCTGCTAATGAAACTAGATACACAAATACATAAATAAGATGTGTTCACAACGGTCTGGGTTCTTCATAAACATCCATGTTGTATAAATACCATGTACCTTGGCTGTTTTAGTTTAAATATAATGAATACAAAAAACTCCAAAGACAGTCCTCATGTGTTTAACATATCAAGCTGAACAGCTTAACAAAAGCTTCCTTTATCCCTGTAAAATATTGCTTGCAAATAACTTTGTTGAACGGCTCAATTCATGGAGTTCAAGGGGACGAATGAACAGTTGAAATAAGCATTTTTTTTGCCCTAAATCAATCCTAAAACAGAGGCACACAATGTCAAGGAGAGAAATGGTTGTTACCTACTCTAGAGAAGAAAGGAAGATAAAAAGTAGAGAATTTCATTTTAATATAGTCATATACAGGCTGAATATTACACACAGATGTTGTTACCGTTTGTGAAACAATAATATACAAGAAAATAAAAATAAGCATTAAATTAAGGTGAAAGAAGCATAATAAATAACCATTTATCAGGCAAGCCCCACTGGTTCAAAAGCCACAAGGTTACTTTTAAAATATTATGGCTCACCGGCACCTAAATACACAAACATTGTAAAAGATTAGCTTACATGTTTGAATCAAAGATACCAGACAAACCCACCGTTATCTAAGAAACAGTTTGAATGTTTAAGAAATGACTAAGAGGAACACTTAATTCATTTCATAAAATTTCAATTAAAAGATAAATAGAATCTACAGTTACTATTACTACAGTTTTTCACTCTTGCGAGGACAACGGTCATTTTTCCCTCATATAGACCCACAGACCAGGTCAGTTCCCATCAGTCCACAGTAGTACCACTGAGATGGGCCGTGTAGGCCGGATTTAAGCCAGTCACAAGCATTTCCGGGTCATTGTTTTCCACCCACTCTTACATTAGACATATGGGACACCCGCACACTCACGCAGTCCCTGACCTCAGTTCCATCTGCAATTGTTTTCCATCTTCTCCTGCTACAGGATGAGTCTCTGGCCCAAAATTTTGCGATTAATTTCTGCCAAGGCCACCGAGAAAACAAAAGCTTTCTCATCGGAGAGGTTGGCATAAATGTCGACCTCCTTTTCCTGTTTTTCTGCAAAGAAAAAAACAAAGCGATTCAACGGGACACAGTGCCGCTGTGGAACAGAGAGCAAAGCATAATTCAAACACCAAATTGGCAAAATGAAACTTATGCTAATATAATATTGAAAATATATTAAACTCAAATGTTTATTAACAAAGGGGGAAAGCACAACAGAAAAACTGGAAGAACAGAAACTGGAGGAATTATTAATGTATGGATTTCCCACCACATCAATAATTTATTCAGCAGAGAGTAAAAAGGGCCAAATGCATAAATCATTCAATCACAATACAACACTAAATGCTAAATAAAGTTTGTAATCATCAGAAAACCAGAGAAATAAAAATATGGTCATTTAATTTAACAAAAGAAATGAATACTATCAATATAATATTTTACTAATATTAATAACAAATTTTTTAATATTTTTAACAAACTGGGGTTTCCCAACAGAGCATTTAGTTTAATAGAAAAGACAATTTGTTTCACTGCTACTGTAGGTGCGGCAGGAAGTAAAGACAGATTTAACCAGATCAGTGGTGACATGCCAGAGACAGGCACTTATTCTAAACAAATTAGCAAATAAACAGAGACGTCTCTGGGGAGAGCATGAATCCAGAGAGGGATGATCAGAGGGAAGGTCGGTTTGAGGACAGGGGTGGTAAGCAGACCCAGAGGTGCAGGACTTGGCAGTCATTATGTTAAGGGCTTCCCGGCTACAGTGTGCTGTAACTGGACCTCAAAGACACAATTAGCATCAACGTTGACTGCCAGGAGAGGTGGATGCCTGATCCAAACCCGCAGTCTCTTTAAAATAGTATAATATTTTGTGAAATATTACTTGGGACATGTTTAAATTTAACACACGCGAGCCCCTGTTCTTTCTTCAGTCATTGTTAAAGAGCTCTGACCGAATTGTTAAGACTAGCTATAAAGCTGTATGTGTATATGTTGGATGACTCAAACTAGCAAAAACGACAACTTTGCTATTGACATTTGCCATAAAAGGGGTTTGCAAAAATAATAAAGGAAAAGGCAATAAAAGAAAAGCATGTAATTACGCATTATAACATGCATAACATAACACCCATTAAACCAAAAGACTATTATGAATGTCTGCATTCTATAGTCCAGATGGTTCTAGTGGCCATAAATCCGGAATAATTCCTCTGTTTTTTTTACCTTTCTCTTCCTCCTGTTTCTTCAGCCCTACGGTTTTTGGCCGGCCCCGCCCTCTACGAATCGGATCTGATTGGCTGTTGGAACGTGACCGTCTCCTGTTTTCCATGTCGTTGGTAGATGTTAAATTTATCTTCTCTTTTCTGATTCTTTCTGTTCGTCTTCTCTTAGCATCCAGTTTGTCTGAAACATAGTGAGCGAAATCAATGTCCAAGGGCTTCAGTTATAATCCTACATATGGAAAAAAATTATGTGATGTTTCTATAATTATGCTTGGCAATATTTATATTCTTACTAACTACCTAATATCCCCTCATAAACATATCTGCATATAATTAAAATGCTAATTTATAGCATCTTTTTATTGCATACTTTTTATATGTCAGTCGATATATAAAACAACAGCAAACAGGGGTAGGAAGCAAAGCCATATGCTGCACTATAATCAGAGAATTAGGGACTCATTACTATAGGAAGTAGGCCTGCTTCTCTCTGAGGGAGATTATTTATAGAGCGCTGTACCCTTCAGATAATCGTCATTAGAAACAGGCTCTCACAATCCTGCAGCTCATCAGTGACAATTTAACATCACTGCACCACAAAAATAATAATAAAATGACATTGAATAGACGTTTGTCCAATTACAATATCCAGAGAAACAGATTTAAAACAACACCTGAATGATTAAACAATTTTATTTATTTTGTAACTGAGAGTAACTAAACCCTGTTAATCTTTTATGCAAACGTGTTCAGTCACCATCTTAGACCTGTTAAATATTTATACAAGCACGAATTTCCATAGCAGCCATTTAATTGCTGACTGACTGCTGCTCTTAGGAATCCAGGTCCTGTCAATAACCAGCATTAACAAGAAGAGCTTCTGAAACTAATTAACAGTGCATAACTTCTCCACAACTATGACAAAGCCATGAGGCAGGTGTTGAATATTACTGTGAAACGTGTTGAAATGTTGCCTGCAGAAGTGAATCAGAAAATAGAACTGTCTCATGCTGGCCTATTGTACTGTTATATTTTTAGAAACAACAACAACAAAAAGTAACACAGGTTTACAGAGAGCCGTTTAGCCACATTAAGTTTCCGCCTCGTGTTGTTGATTTAACAAAAACGAACACCCACAAGTTTAATTTATCCTGTTAGTTTAACATTCTTCTACAAAGTACCAAGCAAAGCAAAAACAAGACATCCAAAATAAAGCCGGTCTTATTTAACATTAAAGCACATTATTCCACACAGAATGTAAACAGTCTGTCCTGATTTGAAGAAAGAGGTTGGTGATAAAAAGAAACCAAATGTTACAACATTTTTCATTTAGTGAAAGATGACTACACAATTTATTTACCATAAAATACCAATGAATACAAAAGTAACTGAATGCTTGGTGTGACTTGTAGAAGCTTAAAATGATTGTTAAAGTGGGGATATGATGTAATCAATGTACATCAAACAACAGTAAAACATTAACACAGAACATTTGTGTGGAACATTCCTCTCATAACTCAAAGCAATGCAATAGTTACAGACTGAGCCTAGCCTAGTTTGGTTGTTTAGCTGCACAAAACTTCAGCTTTTGATGTGTTTAAATTGAACTGTTTGTTTACATTTTTCAACTAATAATATCAATAATACTCATGGCCCACCAACTTTATACAAATGCAAGGAACAGAGAGAATGCAACGAAAGCTAAAAATGAGGCTCATTTTAAGTCATATGATTATGTTCACGAGAAAAGCAGTAATTGAGAAAGTACTGCTTACTAAAATGTGATCACATGACCACACATGCAAACCACAGACGTCTCAGGTTTAACAAGATTAGTACAACCCAAACTGGCCTCTTATCACTTAACGCACATTTAGTTCATTTTCTATAGGCTTTCGTTTGAGACGTCACTTCTAAAAATGTCTCCCTTTAGCTTCAATGCAATATTTCAATGCAGTATTTATCTGCACCGGTAATATTTCTTTAGATACTCAGCTTTTGCGCATTGATTGATAAAAAACAGTCAATTACAATATTGAGTCTGGTTTCAACATAAGTCAGGACACAAGGGGTGGAGAAGCGGGAACAAGCCTTTCAGACTGGAGTTTAGTTACCCATCCCCCCTCTGTTAGCACTACTCACTCACTCAAGCACACCACTGCAGCACTCATTTCAGTATTCTCAAAGCATCATGCTGACTCCAAACTCTCCTGCGATATATTTCCATTCACTGGAGTCAAACAGTGAAAAACAACTTTATTTTATTTGCATAACTCGCACATTAAGCCAAGCCAAGTGCCAAATAATACTTGCAAATACGAATACATTAGTTAGTGCTCATTTGAACAAGTTAGTGGTCGTAACATTTTTAGTATGAAATACGTTTACTGATCAGTAACTGAAAGTACATTTCAGTGTGACATTGGAAACATCCCTTATGTTCACACAGACAGTTTTCCAAGATAACCTCATAAATGATTCAGCAGTGAACACAAGGTAAATGTGAACACATAGGCTTTTTATAGACATACAATTAATAAAAGATGCACTATTTACCTATTACTGGAGTTGACTTCTCATTTAACTTAGCATTGAGGAGCTTTCGGCTTATGAACACATAACCACAAGGACAGGATTTACAAGCCACAGGAATCTGAGAGAAACAGAAAGAATGAATTCAGAAAAACTCAAAATGTTTTCAGCATACAGTACAATTCATTTAAAAGGGGTAAGAAATAATTCACCAAACTCTTTAATGTTAAGCAGATGGGTAATAGGCAATATTGACGAGTCCTTCCCCCTGCAAAGGGGGAAAAATTGACGCTGACCCTGGTGAACAGGAAACTGAACGTGCCAAAACACAATATTACCATCAAAATACATTCTTATAAAATGGCGTAAATGTCTTTTGTTCGCGGCCAAAATACACATTGTTCATTCAATACTGTTAATGTTAAGAGTACAGTTAAAACATTTCGTCGTTTTTATTAAAAGTCCTTGAAGTTATAGCATAATATCGCCCATGTTCCCAAGCAGTGTCGTCTAAAGATACGCTTTGTTCGTGATATTAAACAGGGCAACAACACGGGTTGCATAAAACCCTTGAAATTTCATTGTTTCAATACAGCATGTTTCTAATCTGCATGGCACGTATTTACTGCAAACTATCTGTTAGGGAAATGGTTGCCTTCGTAAAATGCGAACAAAATTCGCTGACTTAACATTTGCTACCACGTATAATATCAGTAACTACAATACAATGTGAAAATCTTAAAAACATAGTTAAGATCGTTTAGAAGGCAGTCCAAGCAACGCAGTTGCTATTGGACACATGCATCAAAAACATTAAATCCCACATCTCCGTAAACAAATTAACCCTTTCATTGAGAACTTTAGAAAAAAACAAATACTCAAAATAATAATTCACTCGTAAACAACTCACCTGTTGGTCACATTCAGGACACGATTTGGTGGCCATTTTCACTTTCTTCACTTTATTTGTGGACATTCTCAACTGTAAGTCTTAATATTCCTCGACCTCGGCGCTGTAAAACTTCCAGCTGCACTGACGCACACTGGCTGGGAGACGAGTGCAGCTGATCGGGATCCCGGGAGCTCAGGCACACGTACTAGCCAATGGACCATCAAACGTGCCAATGCGCCTGCGCCGTACAAACGGTCAGTCTTTCACCGGTCTGCGGGTAACGTGAACTGCTGGAGCAGTTTTTTGTAAGCACATTTTAAATGTTTGCTCTGTGCGTCCCCACAAAAAAACTTTCAGAAAATAAGCAGCATAACGTGAGTATTGCGGCGTACAGATATTTCCTCGATCCTGCAGCTCTCACTGAGCATGCGCGCAACAACACGACAGTCACGTGGTTGGAGAACAATAAGCGCTGATGTATGTGAAATAGATAGACTGGGTGAAACACTGCAATCGCTTTTTAAACGTTATGTCCTGTTCACTTGAAAACGATGAGTTTATAATACTTGAATACACAAAAATATTTCACTATCATCTCACAGCAAACTGCACGATGTCATGTATCTAACTATAATTAATTATAATATGTTTGTATTTTATAATATTATGCATGCAAAATATATTACATTAAGCTTGTAACTTTCAGCTATACCAAAAACACCGTTGTACAATTAAACTATAATCTGCAATTACAGCATCTCTGTACAAAACCAGCTTGTACAGTTTTGCCAGTCTGTCCTATCATCCCCTGCAATTTTTCTACCTTTATTGCTGTGTATCACGTCTTCTATAGACTGCACTGCCAGTCACTGTTTGAAACACAGGCCTTATTGTTCTGAAATTACAGTAGAAAGGCAGCATTTTATCCATGTCACTGAAAAACCCAAAGCTTAATGCTGAGTGCCTTAAAAAGTCTAAAGTTAATATCTGTTAATATCTAAACTGAAGAGTGGTGTTAATGTCCTTTTTTTTTTAGCTAAAATGTCCTTTTTTAAAAATTCCCTTTAAAGACTGTTTAAACATTTCACTGACATGCTAGAAGTTTCATTGACCAAAATAATAGTTCTGAAACAAATTTTGGTGATTTCAGATTTGGGTTGGTTTTTCTAAATCCTGCCTAAGTTTTAATCGAATAAAAATCACAATAAAGCCACCAAGACTGTACATCTATGTATCCAACAGATGGCGGCATGTAATGTAGAGATTGTTTCACTTCTCTAATTCTGACCACTTTGAATAGCTACAAAATTGCTTTGAATTCTGCTCACAATCTACAGTCGTTGGGAATATACTTGGACATTTAGGTGTGTAAATACATTTCAAATAAAGGATATTATCTATCTGAAGGAACAAAAACAGTTAGACTAGGCGTGTGATCATATGGGCTTGTACTGGTGTAAGACTTAACTGGTCTAGATACCGTTTTAAAAGTTTTCCTTGAATTATTTCTGAACAGGTTCACACAGATGTGGCCTAATAGCATCACGTTCAAAGCTTAAAACACGTATTAAAGTAAAGATATATTGCAGGTTATATGCCACTACCTCACAGTTTAAACATCGTCTTCTCTTCTGAAGAAATCATTACAGGCAGTGCTGGCAAAGTCTCCTCCCCTCACCCCCACCCACAGACAGCATCACTCATTTATCACTGCCTATTGTAGTTTATTACATAAGCGCTGCCTTTAGCATGAGAACTACAGCACAAGCATGAGAACTACAATTCCCATCAAGAACAGAAAGACAGTAAATGAGAGAATAAAGATCGGCGGGCTTATGATAGTAAGTGATGATGATGCGGTTACTATAAAACACTTGATCTCTTAGAGACAGGACGAATTATCAAGGGAAACCTTATCTAACCTTACCTAGCGATACTACATCATATGCTACACGATCACATCCTTGTTTCAGAGTCTTGGCAGTTTCACATCACTGCTTTTCCTACTTTGTGAGCATGTTTCGCTTGCAGTCGCTGACAGCTCGGTCATTGATCGCTGGAGCTATTGATCAATATGCTTCCCTAACACTGACATCTCTTAACGGGATAAGACACAAATCTCAAAGTCCGTCCATAGAGAAGAATGGACAGATGCGCTTCATTACCGCCGAGGCTAAAGTTGCTACTGACCATCTTCACGGTAAAATGCGGGAGAAGATTCTGACTTTGGAGACACAGAACCCGCAAGTAAAGGCGGTGGAGTCCGCAATGAAAGGACCGGTTGCAGTCAAAGCCGGAGAAATAGAGAAATGCTTAGAGGAGCTGAGAAATGTACGTACCCACAGTTTAATAGATCTGCAACATCTCAGGATATGTCTTCAAGTATATGCTTTTTATTTATTCATTTT